>NMRA01000076.1:212610-301103 GCA_002633005.1 Phoronis australis | reverse complement strand
CATAGGCTAAAATTCGTCACAAAGCGTAAATTTTATGAATCCTAGCTTCCGATTTTACCCGTTTGGGAAACCGGCTTTCAACTGCCGTAGGCTACAATAAGAATCCCCTCCCCGTGAAATGATTTTTTCTAAGCGTTTATTAGAGCCAATACAGAATACAGCTTTCCACCAAGGCTAGATGATACTACGACACTATTCTTTGTTGCATTAGTAACTGGTCTTGGCTAATATTATCATTTTATGGCCTGGTCATCCATTCAGCCAAAAGTAGTTCCAGAGGTGGCTTATCAGCCAATTATTCACACATGCTGACTCACAATAGAAGCCTGATAAGAGTGAAGGTGGATAAATGCGGTGTTCCTACAGTTTCTTGTTTTAGTGGATGTGTTCACGACATGACAAGTCGTCAACCCTAGCGTCCCTAATTTTAGTACCCAAGATAGCCCTGACGGCTCTATTTTGGATTACTTGGACTTTGCTGACAAGTGTGTCACTAGTGTGCCCCCAAACCAGTTAACAATAGTCAATATGAGGCTGAATAATAGAATGGTAAAGGGTCTTAAGACTACTGACATTAAGAAATTTGCCTAGACGTTTAAGTACACCGATTTTCTTTGATAATTTCTTTGTGATATGATCTATGGGCATATTAAATTTAAGATTGGGATCTAAAGTAAGGCCCAAGTACTTAAACTTGTCAACATTCTCGATGGGAGAACCGTTGATAGAAAGGGATAGTTTTTATTGGTTTAATTTCTGGTGGGTTCCAAACAGCATCGACTTGGTTTTACTAACGTTAAGAGTGAGTTTATTTTGAATCAGCCAGTCATGGATAAGGGCTAGCTCATCGTTGAGAGAAGTTTCGAGTTCCTTTACTGATCCAGCTTGGGACATAATTGCAGTGTCATCAGCGTATAAAACTGGGACACTGTTGTGGAGGACAGTAGGGAGGTCGTTAACAAAAATAGTGAATAGTAGAGGGCCCAAAATGGAACCCTGATTATGGTTGAGTAGTCAGAAAGTATACCACCAATTTGGTGGCCTGTTTACAGTCGTATAAGTAGTTTCTAAACCAAAGGAGTTCGTTATCACTAACTCCATAAGACTCTAGTTTCTGGAATAGGATACCATGGTCCACAGTGTCAAAGGCTTTCTTAAGGTCAACAAAGACAGCACCAGTTAGCCTCCCCTGATCCATATTATTAAAGATAAACTCAGTAGCATAATGTTTGTAGTAAGAGTGGAATGCAAGGGGCGGAAACCAGACTGCACTGCTGAGAGAAGGGAATTTTGCTCCAGGAACTGGTGAAGCTGCTTTTGAACACACCTTTCAAAAATTTTGGACACTGCAGGGAGGACCGATATTGGTCTATAATTTTCGCAACTTGACTTTTCACCATCTTTAAAAACAGGAGTAACAACTGCCATCTTCCATTCTCTAGGCACTGTGGCCGTTTTTAAACTTAAATTCATGATATTGGTAAGGGGCTCAGCTATTTGTTGAGACGCCAGTTTTAATTGTTTGGCATCAATGCTATCGATGCCACTGGCACTACTAGAGTTCAGAGTTTTTATTTGTTCTCGGACGTAGTCAACTTGAATGTCTTGAAACGTAAATGATATTCCCTCTTGTATCTTGGGCGGGAGCTCAATAGTTGACTTACTGAATGCTCAAATGTTTCTGTGCTAAAGAGTAATGATGTGTCATGCCCCACTTTGCTCGTCAAACTTTTTAGTGTCTGCGTTTCAGTTCACTGCATGCGCATCAGTAGAAATTGAATGACGAATATCAAAATAATTTTGCTGTAATAGTAATTAGCTCAACAGCGTTGTGGAACTTCTGAATTATTAACAAGTGCCCTTCTGGCGTGTTGCATTGTGGGTAAATACAGCAGAATCTGAGAAGGCATTGGAGACGTAATTCAGGTTGTACGCTTTGCCACCTATACCAAATGTTGCAATGTAATATGTACAAATGAGCTTAGCTCCAAGTGCAATAAACAACCTCTCTCTCTTGTACGCTTTTGTGAATTTTACTTAATTATCTCGTTGAGCTTATTATTTTAATTCTCACAAACGTGCAAATTTTCCTGACTTGACTAAATATTTTATATGGAAATAAAATTATG
The DNA here is from genome assembly GCA_002633005.1 of Phoronis australis. Lineage (NCBI taxonomy): Eukaryota > Metazoa > Phoronida > Phoronidae > Phoronis > Phoronis australis. The sequence continues at coordinate 298,974 of NMRA01000076.1, read as the reverse complement.
CAATTTCACTTCATCCAAAGAGGCTGTTATTTGTTATGCAATGGTCCCAATGTTGTGTGAGACTAGTACCATTTCCTTCTAAGCTGTGATAAATATTCTGAATTAAGAGAAAATTATATTGAGGTGCATTACTGAAATTTTCCGTCTTTTTTCAAGCTCAGTTGATTAGAGATGTCAACAAGTTATGATGCTAAATTAGTTAATATGTAAATAATTTATGTATTTTATGCTTTTTGTCTCCATGATAGCTTGCTGCAGTCTTAAGTATGATACATGTAGTTCTTTAATTGTACACTGGGTCTGTGGCCTTTATTACAGAAATAAATGGATTGATTTACATACGCGACTCATTATCGAGTGTTTTGGTCGTTTCAGACAGGAGATTTGCAGAGTTTCACTCCACCGAAGGAGGGCCGCTTGTCCAATGTAGAACCTATGGGTGAATCAGAGGAGAAATCACCTGCTGTCTGCGCCAGAAGATGCCTGAACTATGGTCGCAAGTGTATTTCCTTCATGTACGACGTGGTAAACAAAGCATGCGTGTTGCTATCCGTCATATGGAATCCATCGAATGACGTAAGTAAATTGCACGGTGATTTAGTAAAAACATGCAGTCGCGTTTTTGTTGGTGTTTACTCACATTTTCATCTGCCTTTGGATGACACCAAAAAATCTAATTTTTATTTTTAAGTTCCTAAAATGAAACCATACTTCCTGCTGGCTCTTATTTCACATCATCAAAATGTTTACTTACGTTTTATTAATTCATGACAAGAGCGTATTTCGGGATAACCCTTTGAATGATCATGGTATCATCATGACTGTCTGTTTTTACGAACCATAATGGAAATAAGTCTTTGACTTTTTATGTTATCCATGTCTTGCACTGTTTTGTACTTTTATTTTTTTATCATCATGTTTTTCTTTCTCTGTACATGTGTGATTCTAATAAATTTATTATATATATATATATATATATATATATATATATATATATATATATATAAAAATAAAGAAGTACGTGCATGTTCATCGGTCAATAAGTATTTTGTGATATCTTTGTATAGGTCCAGCTCAAGAGCAGTGCTGGCTGGTCTTACTATGAGCGTCTCAACCTGGGCTATGCTAAGGTGTTCAGATATAACATTGAGACCCAGCACAGCTCTCAGTACTGCATCAACGTGGATATAACCAATTCTCTGGGATATAGGGTGAGTTAATATGTAGGAGGTCATCCATATTGCTGAGTTATATTCAAGTTGAGCTTTTACGGGACAGCAGTATTGCATGAGAATGAAAAATGCCTAAGAAACAGCGTGATTTATATAATTTCTATCAATGGATTTGGTTAAATCTTAAGATTGTTGAGTGGCACGAAACAAGCACCAAATGACCCCATTGTGGCCAGAAACTAGCACCAAATGACCACATTGAAAGATTGCATCAGGTTCTTTGCATGGATGTTTGCACACCTGGAAGATTTTTGTACAAAAAAAGAGTAAAGAGTAAATAATTGAATGGAATTACCTAGAATTCCCAGTCACAATGACTGAACACAATCAAGCCTGGGGTATACGCATGCAGGCCAGGTGTCATCCTTTTGGTTTGCTGGCAGTGCACGTGTGCCGCTAGAGGGAGTTTTACCTTGCAAGTAATCTGCTGCCGGTATCTGCGTTTAAAGATTGATCGTTTTCCGTACCTTAACCTGAATTGGTTGTTAATGCTTTGCAGAATTTCATCAACCCAGGACCTGGTTTCTGCACTATAATAGATTTCACTCCACCCGACCCAGCCAATATAGTTAGTCCAAAGTCTGATGAGGTATTGGCTCATTTCTGTGAAGCAGCCATCACCCAACGATGCCATGAAGTCACGGATCAGCCCAATCACAGATACATTGTTGATGGTCCCCAAGACAAAGCCGTGTTCAATGGTCAAAAACCTCTAGAAGAGAAGCTCTATCAGCTGGCAACAAGTTATCTCAATGGTAATGTATACTGAATAACTGAGATGAGTGTTGTGTAGATGGCATGCTTTATAAGCTGGCAACAAGTTATCTCAATGGTATTGTATACTGAATAACTGAGATGAGTGTTGTGTAGATGGCATGCTTTGTAAGCTGGCAACAAGTTATCTCAATGGTATTGTATACTGAATAACTGAGATGAGTGTTGTGTAGATGGCATGCTTTATAAGCTGGCAACAAGTTATCTCAGTGGTAATGTATACTGAATAACTGAGATGAGTGTTGTGTAGATGGCGTGCTTTATAAGCTGGCAACAAGTTATCTCAGTGGTAATGTATACTGAATAACTGAGATGAGTGTTGTGTAGATGGCGTGCTTTATAAGCTGGCAACAAGTTATCTCAATGGTAATGTATACTGAATAACTGAGATGAGTGTTGTGTAGATGGCATGCTTGAGACTAAATATGAGATCTAAATACATGACGGTGTTTTCCTGTTCAGTGACTTTACCAGATGTAGAGGGTGATAACATCTAGCTTCTATGTGAACTGCCAAGCACAGTCTTTTGTCTGGTATGACAACAAGCAGGCCAATTACCTACTGGGCTTATTACAGACCACATGTGAACACAATCAATCCCAGAGTGAATTGGTACATATTTCGGAAAGAATAGATTGTCGTAACTTCGGTTGCAGTTGGGCGATTTTGGCGATTAGAAAACTAAACATGACCACCATTTGACGAGGATTTCAGAAATGCTATTGGTTTATGTTCAAATATGTTATAACTTAACTTTTATTTTTAAAAGCACAGGCCAGTCAGGGTAACAATCTTATTGGGGATTAGAGCAATAATCGAACAAAACAGAGCTGGTCCTCCAACCATAAATGCCAGAATGGAGTTAATCAGTCGTGTAAGGTATTGGCTACAGGGGTCATCTTCCCAACTTGTTGTTGGGCTATAGAATGGAACAAGTTGGGAACAACGGTTTAACGCTGTAATTACCCCATCCATCCACTCCAGTGTAAGCCTATGCAACTCCACAGATATGAGGGTTTAAGTGTTATAACTTCGTGGGCTTGAGAACAAGACACTTGAATCATTATCTGTACATGTATCCACATGCTTGTTGGGTTTTACGGTAACTTAAACTTTAGGAACCGTATACAGTTCTGGGTATTATAATTGTATTATACTTTAAACTTTTCAGCCAACTGGGATGAGTTTGAAGACAAAGACAGTGGCATGTTTGGCTACACTTGGAAGGCTGGACGCACAGTTTGTGGCAACGATACAGCAGACTTTGAGGACCCTCATGCCCACTTGGCCTCCCGCGAACATTGGAACCATAAGGGACTGGCCACGTTCAAGGACAAACCCCTGGCAGAGGGACCCTACTACTTCACTGTTCAGGTGACAGTCATGAATTCATGGTTTAATTTCTTTTCATATTGTCCAATACTGGTTGCCCATTACACCCACTTGAAGCCTCATACCTGATGATCTATGGTCATGATGAGCCTCTTGCTTCTTAAATGTTCATCACACTGCAGATAGTGTGTCTGACTCAGCCAGCAGATCACCCACTTAAAATAAAGATGCATTAAAGCGTATTTTCAGGTATTGGTTGTTTAAGTTTCTCTATCGTCAGTTATTGTACTGCAGTCAGGTTAACGTAGTTTATTTGTTATGTATCCTATAGGGTCTCAATGATGTCATCTTTGGTGGTGCTCTAGTGACGACAGTCTGTCACAGTCGACCTATGATCATTGACATAACTCCGCCCCTCTTCTACGGTGTTGACAGTTTCATCTACAGTGAACTGATGAACGTGTTGATCATTGACTTTAATACCACGGATCACCTGTCTGGTGAGTTGGAGGACTACACCGAAATCTCACCCATTTCATGCAATTGCTAAAATTGCTCTTTGTTCATTTTTTTCAATGCTTCTAACATTGTTTTGAAGGCCCACACTTGGGGTCTTACTCGTGTAGACAAGCAGTTATGCTGGCCACTTAGTGGTTGGTTGACGAGGCTGGGAATATTTACCTATGGGATATAATTCACTAGTCTATTTTTTTTCTACGAGTAAAGAATTCTTGCCTAAGTGCCGTGCGAGTGTATTGTATTTATGGAAGCGCCCCAGATCAGCTTTCTGACGATATCATCTCCCTGTTTTGATGATGTACGTCATATCCACTGTTTCTGATGATGTCGCATCCACTGTTTTTGATGATGTCATACCCACTGTTTTGGATGATGTCATACCAACTTAACCAATAATGTAACTGTTGTGGTTGATTCTGTGGTTCTTATACAGGGCTCAGCCTAGTTGAGTTTGGCCTGGGACGTTCGAAGTATGATGTGAAGCTGAGGTCATATGAAGATGTCAGCACAGACAACCCTGACGTGTTGGCCTTCCTACAACTGACCATGGATGAAATTGTGATGCCTGAGGGTGAACCAGCGTGGATTCGACTGCAGGTTCTCAACAACGGTAGACTGATGTTTTGAGTTCCTTTCCTCAAATTTTAATAGCATTCTTTTGTGAGAAATGGTTCGTGAGCAATTCAGGTTGTTAATTTTACATAGCTTAATGTATCATTGGATAACAACGTCCTGAATGTGATTTTCCCTTTTTGTAAATTTTTCAAGTTATGGCCACTTGCCAGTTTGTGTGATGTTAACAAACTTTGTTTGTGGACTGAATGTTGCATGACTACATATTAAAGTGGTTTTCAAAATAAAATACTCAGTATACAGACATTGACAGAAGTTGGGCAAACATGTTTGCCAGAATTATTTGGCAGTTAAGTTAAACTTTAAAGTTGTCACTAATAGCATTTTTGTCAAACTTAATAGTTACAGAGTTTAATGTCACGTTACTGCACCTACCTGCAAGACGAGTTGCTATTTCGTCAAAGTGCATGGAGTGACACCTGTCAAGATTTTATCAAGGTTTACCCTGACTCGAAATTTGTTGTCACTAATGGTCAAAATGGAGAATATTATTGAATTGCGGTTTGTGGGTTGAAACTTTGTAGAAATTTCAAAGAAATTTCCATGTTTTCTAATTCATTTAAAAAGACAAATAGCTAGTGCTTTGATGAATCATTTGACAGTATCGTCTGTGACTGGCTTTACTAATTAAAACCTTTTATGAAATTTAAATTTGCTGAAAATTCTTTTGGCAAGGTTACTCTTCTGGTTTCAAGCTCCCCTAGTTAAAAACATGGTGTAGTACCTTATATTTGTTACCTATTGTGGCGCCATCAACCTGAGGATAACCGTGTCATTGCAGTTGAACTGTTTGTGGCTGGACACGGCGATACTCCCCTTCTGGTTGACAAGTCACCACCAATTGCTGGAACTGTCTACGATGGACTGGACCATAAGCGTGACCTACAGTTCACAAAAGACAACACCAAGCTGTGCGCTCACTGGGCTAACTTCTTTGATCCACACTCTGGTATCATGAAGTAAGATTCACTTCTGCTTTGTCTTGCCCAAGTATCGGAGAATAACATCAAGAGGCACTGAAATTTGGCCACTGGCATGCTTTAAGTTTATTCAAAACCATTTTTGAGTATGAAATGAGACATGGCATTGACATAGGAAGCTAAGTCATCCACAAATCCTTACATTTGTCTGTATTTATGGTCCGCCTGTGTTAAGTAAACCTTAAGCAACAAATCAATTGCATCTGGGTGTTACACCGTCTTAACTGGATGCCATATTGTCTCTAGGCGCCATATTGTTTGTTTTGTTGGCCGTGCATGAACTATAAGATAGTGTCTAATTACGCACCATGTACCGTTTGTCACGAGTGGTTTTGGCATTTTGTACGCTGTTCGTTTTATCCGTTCTCGGTCACATTCATCAGCTGATTGTAGATCGTGTACCAGTCAAGAGAGTGTGTAAGCATTGTCATTCTTTTACAGGTATTATGTGCGCATGGGCTCTACTCCTGGTGGTTACGATCTCACCAATAATACTGACATTGTGCTTAGCTACCGTCAGAAGACCTATTGCCACACGGGACTGAGTCTCACCCACAATTCTGTGTATTACACCATGGTGACGGCCTCCAACAGAGGTCTCATACCCAAATATGTCAATGGTAGCTCTGATGGTGGTAAGTTGATGCGTACAAAAAACCAAGCGAAGTCATAAAGTGCACTACAATTCAATATTCCTTCTAAGTCACGTTACTGATAACATCACCAAAAGCATATTTAACATAATGGTCACAGTTAATTCCTTCGAATGACTGCAATCCAACATGGGGAATCGGCAATTTGTAATAAGACCACATTAAACATTTACCTATTTTGCTGTATTGTAGCTCTGGTCAAAGGTAATAATTGAGATTAAGTCCATTCTATCCAGCATTCGTCCCTAAATGCTTCTCTCTTCCCTAAAACCGATGGTGCACATTTGGTAGCTACACTAGAGTTTTGTTCAATAGACACTGTAGCATACCTGCAAAGATGAGAATAATATATATACATATACATATACATATACAAAAGTCATATACATATACATATACATATACATAATAATATATACTGGGTGATCGTGGGTGTTGGAACGCATATATGGGATAAGACTAACATTGAGTTTGAAGACGTTTTAAGACATATACAGCACCATCTGGTGGTTATTCCTTATTATATCACTTTTGAGTATGACTGATTCATCTTGTTAGTTTGGTTTGAATCATGTGAATGAGCTGGATTCATATTTCTTAAACTTTTATTTTGGGGGTGCTGTTTTCATATTTTTTTAAGCCAAAATCCGTCATTGTGTTATATATGAGAACCAGTGATGTTTGACCCAATTTCTAACACGTTGAACGACTGGATATTTAGACATTATTGTATGACATTTTGACAGCATTCAAAGCCTGTCTGATTGCCATCGTCAAAGTTGAATAATTATACCTTTTTGTGCCCGATAGTTTGGCTTCCCGTATTTTTGGCTGAGAGTGTACTGCAAGGTAGGATGATGGATCATGTCCAAATGGAAGTACTGCGTAGGTTACAAACATGTTCACACACAGCAGCTTGTGGACAGCTGCAGCAAGTTATTGGAATATTGGATGCGCTTGCTCGTGTTACATTGTGCTTAATTAAATGTGCTCGTTGTTCCAGTGAAAGTTGACCTAACCCCTCCAGTTCAAGGCAGTGTAACAGACAGCAGATTTGGGTTGGCTGACCTCAAGTACTGCAGCGATACTGCTACTATCAAAGCACAATGGGATGGTACGTGTAGATGTTTTTTTGATATTTATAGTAGTAGTCCGGACTACTTAATATTTAAGAGTAAAATGTAACAGAATTTTTTGATTGATCTCAAAGTTGAAGAAACAAAGACAAAATGTAAAACATTCTGCTGTTTATGTCTAACTTGTTTACGTCTTAATGAATACACATCTTCCAATTACAAGGTACCCAAACTACACGGTCAACGCACTCATAAACACGGGTCACGGACGCATGAACACGACTCACGGACCTAGCTGCAAACACCGTCCACTGACTCACAAACGCAGGAACGGACTCACAAAACACGATCCACGCACCCAAATACACGGGACACGGACTCAAATTCACGAGGAAACACGGTTTACGGACCGCCAAACACGGGTCACGGACAAAATGGAGATGTCAGCTGACCCAGGAAGCCGATGAGTCTGTGACCCGTGTTTGACGGTCCGTTAACCATGTTTCCTCGTGAATATGAGTCCGTGTCCCGTGTATTTGGGTGCGTGGATCGTGTTTTGTGAGTTCGTTCCCGTGTTTGTGAGTCAGTGGACGGTGTTTGCAGGTCCTTGAGCTGTGTTCATGCGTCTGTGCCCCGTGTAGTTTAGGTACCTTGTAATTATAATTTATATAATAGTAACCTGAGCTTACCATATTTGGTAGATGAGTTTCAACATCACCTACAGTTCCCCGGTTCATGTAACTGAAATGGAGATTTTTAAAAGCAATGGGGTTTCATAGCAATTATAATGACGGATTGTTACAAAACCGAATACTGTTTAATGTGGCAGTTTCAGCTCTTATACATGTTCATGATCTTTATGGAATTAAGAACGTTCTCCCATTGATCAGAATGTGGCTGACATTCCATCTAGGTACTGCTTTGCCCCGAAGTGCAAGTTTAATATTTGCACCAGTTATCAATATCTACCGAATTTGGCGAAGGGTTGCCATGGAAGTTGTCAAGTGTGGTTCTAATGAGATGAGCTAGGTTAACGGAGATATTCAAGGATGACTCCAACTTCAGCCATGTGTCCTAGTGGTTCTTTTATTTCTCTGCTCTTGTCCCAATTCTTCAAAAAACCATAATGAAGTGTTGTGCACTGGTTGTGATTTTACTCTGTTGTTGTCTGAGGCAACAATCTTGATAATCCTCTTGAAGAAGTTTTTGTAATCCTCATTCTGTCGTGTTGCATAATAATTGTTGTGTAGTGGGATACTCCATTCATGTGAAGAAGTCCAACGTTGCAGACTTTCATGTCAAGGCAATCACATTTTGTGTTAACTTTGTAAACTTGCTTGTTTTGCTCTCCAGCATTGCATGGTGATTAAGTCAAGGGAAGTTCTCTTCCGTTCGTCACATAAGAGTTTTATGTTTTATGTTTACCAACAGTTCTCATTTCAAGTCGTGAAAACTTCCTGATTGAGACTGACTTGCGTGACATACAATTTCGATTTTCAGGTTTCAGCGATCCAGAGTCCAACATCACAAAGTATGATCTTGGTGTCTTTGTGAATGGCGTGCTATTGGAAGTCTTCCCCGATAGGCCAAACAATGAGCGGCGGTTCGAGGAACATCATTTTGCACTAAAGAATTCTGACCAGGTTACAGTTCAGGTGACAGCTGAAAACGGTGCTAGAACAACCACTACAGCTGTCTCTAATGGTTACGTAATTGACCTGACCCCTCCCTCCCTCGTGAGCATCACAGACACTGACAATCCTGGCGGCAGGTAAAAAATGTTAAAGGTTGTCACATTCTAACGATTGAAATCATACGTGTTGTTTATTGTACACGGTAAATGTTAACGATCTTTTTATCAGTAATGCGGTATTTTAACAGTGCCTTGTGAATTTTGCGTGATCCAACAAGCCAGATTGCAGCTGTGTTGTGCAAAACCTGACTCACTAGTATAATGCTTGGGACCTTACCGAATAAATGAAAACCAACAAAATGGCTGCAATTTAAAGGTGTACAAAAGTCAGTTAAATTCGTCTCAACTATAATATTGTACTTTTACTCAAATTAGACTTTACTACGGGGCTCAGGCAGGAAGGGCCTGATACCAGCTAGGCTCAACACATTTTCTCTAATGGCAGGTCATTTTTTGCACTGAACATGGCCTCAAACAGTATTGAACTGACAGTTATTTCCAATCCCAGAAACCATTTCTCACATGATTGTAAAGAACAAGATGAGGCCCAATTTAAAGCAGAATTGCTGCTGCTCCAGATCAAAATAGTTGCTTTCGTGCGTCTCTGGTTTGTAGTTGCTTTCAAGTGAGAATAGACGGCTTGTCAACGACGACTGTTGATCTCCGGTTGGCAGATGTTATGACACTCACAATGCTCAGGATTTCTCACTGTGAAGAAAAGCAACAGTAAAGCTTCTTCAAATTAGAACACCATATGGCAGAACACTGTAATTTTATTTCTTCAAAATTTTAAACAAGAGTAAACGAGAAGACAATTTCGTTTTATTGTTTGAAAATTTTATATGGTACGACTGTCATCAGGAAAGTTTAACACACAATGAAATTCTGAGTATTTTCGGCAATACAGTGAGCATCATTTTGAAAAATGAAAAAAAAATTTGGCCGTGATTTTTGTTCGAATTTGAGGAAACTTTACCGTATTGAATTGATCTCTTTGTGAATCTGCTGAGGATGAAATATCCAATTTTAAAGTGTCCCTAAACCCGTGTTATGTCCAAGAAGCGCACGTTTGATTTAAACCGTGCACTGACCGCTGTGAAATTATTCTCAGCCGTGGTGTTCCTTTCTCAGGTCAGTAGTGATTTCTGGGCTAACAAAGACCATACTCAGCACACCAAATGACACTCTGTGATGAACCAAGTTGTAGAATCTCGTCATTTCCTTCAAAGCCTTGAAATGACTTCTAATTTGAATGTATTACGAAATTATTTGAGACCAATTTTATAACGGTAACAGTTCTAAAGCAAACGTTGCTTTTGTGATAGAAGGCTGGTTTTACGGTGTCGTTTGTATTTAATGAAGGCAGTTACTCGTGTTAACCAAAAGCTCTCTTTTGTTGCAGTTACCAGAAGTATAATGACAGACTTATGCTCTCCTGGGAGTATGTGGATGCTGAATCAGGAATTGCAGAATACAGGTACACCGTGTCACGGCTGTTCAGCGGCGTCACGGAACAGGTACTGAGATTCACCGTATTCACCCACCATGAGGCATTTTGTTCAATCTGTGCGTTAGAATTCCTAGTATCAATTGTGATGACTATAAAACAACGAGTAGGCATTTTTAAAGTCCTTATTTCAAAGGTTGAATCTAGTTGAAAATAAATTATTGATAACTAATATTTAACATACTAGTATAATGTTTTCCTCTTTTCTGTTATCAAACTAGAAGCCGTTTTGAGCACAGTTTTGTACCTCGGCCAAGAACAGAAAATCATCAAATACTCCAGTCCATTTCCGTGACCTGAGTGCCTTGTGCATCAGTTGAGGAACAATTCCTAGTGACTATTTAATTGTCTTGACAAAGGGCTTTCTCAGTGTTTTTGAGAGGAAGAGTGTTTTGGCATGACGTTTTAGGAATGCGCCCTTGCTTGGCATGTCGCTCAAACATGTAAATAATTTTTAAATTAGGTTCATCCGTTGGTTGGTAGTTATGCCAACGAGCCCGTTGGTAGTGGATTCATCAAGAAGAACCTGACCATGGCCTTGACTAATGGCGCTCAGTACTGCTTCAAGGTGATTGCAATCAATGGAGCACGTTTGTTCACACAGCACACCTCCCCATGCGTGGTCATTGACATCACACCCCCTTCGATGAGAAAGGTAAGGTTTTGTTACTGTGTTGGTGAGAACTCTCTCGTTGCCAACTGCCCAGCCCATAGTTGGATGACTTAAAACTTGCCTTAACATTTTCACTTCAAATGTTTTTCAAAATTGCTCTTCCCATGCACCAGTAATTAAATTTGGAAAATAATGTGTCATTACTATGATTTACTTACATATGCATCAATAGGTTTTGGTTGATATACATACCTCGTTGGACTCTTCAAACAAATCCCCGATCAGATTATTGTTTGAGTCAAAGCATGGGTAATGGTCAGCATTGCATCAATCACTATTGGCAAGTGCAAGCGATTCTTCAAAAATCCTAATGAAATTGACGATCTAGATCACTTTCATTGAGCTATTTAAACTGCCATCGCATGGTGTGTTGTTATCTCCCATGAAATTGACAATTTACCTTGTCAAGGATATATGCCTAGCTCACGGGTTGCTGCATTTCATACTCACGGAATGGACAAATCCTCAAAAGGTGTGTTTGCCAGAGACAGAGTTAGCCACACGTAATTCAACATAGTGTGTATCAGGAAAGAAAAGTTTCTTGTTAACGACAGATATTCAACATGACTTATTATATGCCTACAATTATGGAGTCATTTTCATGGCAATACCACAGGTGCACGTGGGACTGCTGGGGGAGGATGAAGAGCTTGATCCCGCTGATCCAAGCAATCCAACAGTTCTACACATCGGCTCTGAGGGACTGAACGCCTACTGGAGTGGATTTGACTTCCAGAGTGGTATCTCCAGGTACTTTGTGGCGATTGGGACAACCTCTGGTGGCGATCAAGTAGTAGCCTGGAAAGACATGGGACTGGAGAAAACGGGTCTGTTTGCTGATCTCGGATTGCAGGTAAACTGGCTGCACTTTGATTTTCCTGATCTTGTAAGAAAAATCAGTAACTCACACGGCCATGGATTTGGTCATTTATTTATTTGTTTGTTCTGTTGCACTACATGCGTATGGATACTTAAGGGTGAATCAGGAAAAACGACTTGGTAGGATGATCTATGCCAACTTCTTAGATAAAGGTGTTTGTTTAATGAGACCATGATCTTCCAGCCGTTCAGCACGAGTAGCCTCTACTACTACATCAGCGTAAAGTGCGTCAACGGAGCTGGTGATGAATCCAGCGTGATGACATCCAATAGGATCAAGGTCCTGGCCGGCAACGAGCCTGGCGTGGTGTTTGACGGACGTGTCAAATATGAGGACGCCAGCTGGCAGGATGATGTAACTTCAGTCGCGATGTCCTTCAAGGGATTCAAGTCTGAAGCCTGCGGTATCATTGGTAAGACCAAGTGGCTAATAGGGACTTGCTTGAACTGGATGTCTGATCTCAGTCTACATGTATATCACTTTTAAGGTTTGGTTTCACATTTTTGCCAAAACAATCTATGTACTTAGTGGCTACAAGTCATTTGTGTGCAAAGTTTACTTGGTCCAACCATTGTCTTAAACACCTTGTCTTTACAGTAGCATTATGTTTTAGTCGTTTTTGCTATGTTATCTTTGAGATCAACCTGTAGTACCTATTGCCGGATGTCTGTCTTCATTTTAGGTTATGACTGGGGTATTGGTAGTCAGGTGGGCTACACAGACCTTCAGCCGTTCATGATGGAGGGTATTGTTATGGAGACTAACAACACTGGCCATGCACAGGCTAACCTTCACCTGACCAAGGAAAAGGTATTACTTGCCGATTGGGTGTATTGTGTTAGAATTTCACCTCTAAATTCATGTGCAGAACAAGTGGAATGTTTTCTCATTTTGCATGAAAAGTACAGTCATGGGAAAACTTTAATCTGCTCTTTTTCTGTCTCCTGAATTTGACTTCAACATTGTGTGGTATGAATGTCACTTATTGTAGGACTTCGTGATTGTTTGAGGTGCAGTTGCCGTGGAATTTCAGCTATAACACAGCAACATTTTTGTGCTATGCTATGTTGTACCATGTCCTTAGGAACTTGAGACTAACGGACCCCGACATACTTACAGAGACACCTGTTCACATGAAAATTACTGTTTTGAACAGCACATGCGCATATTTAGAGCCATGTGCATGGGTCTAAGCTTCAGTTTTAGGCGCAGATAACCTCACTCTGAATGTGCATGTCAGTTGTAGACACAGACAACCTGGGTGTACATGTGCCTGTCTGTTGTATACACAGACAACCTGGGTGTACATGTGCCTGTCAGTTGTAGACACAGACAACCTGGGTGTACATGTGCATGTCAGTTGTAGACACAGACAATGTGGGTGTACATGTGCCTGTCAGTTGTATACACAGACAACCTGGGAGTACATGTGCCTGTCAGTTGTAGACACAGACAACCTGGGTGTACATGTGCATGTCAGTTGTAGACACAGACAATGTGGGTGTACATGTGCATGTCAGTTGTAGACACAGACAGCCTGGGTGTACACGTGGCTGTCAGTTGTATACACAGACAACCTGGGTGTACATGTGCATGTCAGTTGTAGACACAGACAATGTGGGTGTACATGTGCATGTCAGTTGTAGACACAGACAGCCTGGGTGTACACGTGGCTGTCAGTTGTAGACACAGACAACCTGGGTGTACATGTGCATGTCAGTTGTAGACACAGACAACCTGGGTGTACATGTGCATGTCAGTTGTAGACACAGACAACCTGGGTGTACATGTGCATGTCAGTTGTTGGCACAGACAACCTGGGTATTTAGGTGTGCATTTCGTAAACTGGGTGTTTTGTGTCATTGTTGTTTTTCCTTTCTGAGTACTTTTCATTAAACCAGATATCAGTAAATAATGTTAATTGAAAACATGATATGACTTGCCATTGTCGTCACTCACGTGTTATTCATAAACATTTGCTGCTAGGCTTCAGTGTAGTGATTCGCACACATTACCATGCACTAAAATGTAGGTACAGCTTCAAATCTCAAACCACTAAACACCAATTCGTAAGCTCAAGTTAGTTAGTACGAGTTCAATATAAGAGCATGCCATTAGGTTCTGGTCACTTATATGGGTCCCACATTTTGAGAGCCAGATTTCTGCTCTGAATAACAGGTAGCAATGTGGTTCTCAGAATATGGCACCCCTGTAAATGATTATTGCTAGAGCATGCATAAATATGTGCACGTGAGATACATTTCATCAGCTAGTTTGTCAACCTTATGTTCGTAAAAAAATTGAGATAAAATTCTCATAATGTTATAATTTTTTTGGCAGGCCTTTGTGACTGTGCGAGCCATCACGGGTCACAACTGTCATGAAGACATCATCGTGTCCGAGTCTGATGGGTTCCAGCTGGATTCTACACCACCCACTTTGGAACTGAAAGAGTTTGGTACGGTGGTCGACCTAAGCGACCCGCATCGCGTAATCTACGAGTCCGAGGAAGCAGATATGTTGAGTTTCCACTGGAACAGCACAGATTATGGTAGGCTGAATTTAATTTTAGTGCCCACAGACAACAATTGGGGTGTACACCATTTTAACAAATTCCATTGCTATAATAACTTATCCCTGTTTGTCGAATCAGTGTTCACTATCCAGACTTGTTTGTTGTCTGCTTTAATTTGTAATGACTGACTTGAACTTCGCATTAAAAATCGTGTTCGATCGCATTGCTGAATGTGATTTCCACTTGGTAAAAGTTATCTTCTCACGTTTGAGAAGCAATTAAATACACTAATAGCTCCAAGTCTATTTTGATGCAAAAGTATAAAAAGGTGTTTCAATACATTACCCTTAATTGAAAACAGTCTCACTGTGGCTAGATGGGAAGTTCATTTCTCTCATGTGACTGGTTTCACTGAAGCATGTGATTATTGCCATACTGTGTCCCAAACTGAAGATCTTTTTCTATAGCTACAATTTTGTTTTGTGTTTCGATCATTTCTAACTATTGGCATTGATATTTCAACAGGAATTGGAAACAAAACAATGTACTACCGTGTGGGGAGTCTGCCTGGGACAGGAGACCTCCAAAACTGGAAAGCCACCACAGAGTACTTTATGCCCCTAGGCACTGCGAAAGTATCCCAGGGACAACTGGTAAGAACAATGCTCATCTAGAATTGAATTTTGATGATTGGTTTAAGGTATACCGCTCTATGAAAATAGTTAATCATTCCACTCTTTAGTTAATACAGTTAAAAGCAGACAAGTGTTTGAAATATGCACACTGCTACAGATCAGTCGGCATGTTTTTGATATAATACCCCCATTTTGCAGGTGATGTTCAAACTGATCAGAAATGAAAACATTTGAGACAAACCTGGAAAAATAGCTCCACTCAGGAAACAAACTTCAGATGGCGCTCTTCAAAAGTGTGCCGAAACACTGTCGGATTTTCTTTCTTTTGCTAAGGCTGATTAATTCTTTGTTCACCAATCAAAGTAATACATTGTCCGGTATACAAAAAATCGGATAGACCCATATAAACACAAACAAAAACAAGTCAAGAGTGCTACAAGGGGTGTAAAAGGATACCAAATCTGGTTTTGGCCTATTAGCAAACATTAAAAACAACTTTCCTATAGAGTTCTCTGAAGCAAAATAATGCTCTGTAACCCACCACAACCCTCAAAAGTTTGGAGCAAGATTTGAAATCTCTTTTCAAAGTCTGCTAAATGGGCAAGCATGACTTAGGGTTTAGGCGAGCTTATGACAATTTTATGGAAAAACTACAAACCAGTTATAATGTCCAATTTATGACAGAAAGTGTGAGTCTCTATTTCTGCTTTCATCATTCAAGTGGTGTGCAGACGCTGCATTAGCAGGTGACTGGCCAGAGACTGGTTGAAATCACCAAAACGGGATTTAGTTTCCTTTTAGAAAAGAATTCATTCCATTTCAAGGTTAACCAATTTGGACATTCTTCTATGGGTCTCTCGTTGCTTAAGCATATAAGCTGATAATTGTAGGTCATGGTAGCTTTTCTGCATGCCAACCAAATGTGTAGAGAAGCATGTTCTTGAAACTCTCTCTTGCCCGCAGGTGTTTGGTGAACTCCGCTCTGTGGATCAGCTCGGCAATAGTGTCAAGAAATTAACACCAGGTGTCACTGTGGATGTGACGCCACCTTTTGTGGAGAATTATCGCTGCCATCCTTACGTGTCTACCACCAATCTGGGATTTGATTGCAGCTGGGATATCGCTAGTGACAATGAGAGCTCTGTTACTTGTAAGTTGATGTAGGAAGCTAGTCAGGTTCCCCAGTTGTGTTTTGTCTGTTAATAAGATATTTTCTCATTCCAAAGAGAAAAAACAAATTTTATTAAGCACCTGACTAATTCAGCATTCAAGAAGTGGTTGTTACTCATTGCCAAACTGTCCTAATTGCTTGTCAGTTGCAAGTGTGCTGTTTTAGATTTGGCCGCATAGAGGTGTGTAAGATTTCTTCAGTGCACAATTGAATGCAAGCTTTAATCTTTTTTCAGACATGGCCATTGCCGTTGGCATGTCTTACAACAGTACTGACATGATCGACTGGTATGAACTTCCCTCTTACCGACGAATGTGGAAATACCATTTCCTGGAGAAAAACTTGACCGCGGGGGTCAAGTACTTTGTCACACTTCATGTGAAAAATCTCGTTGGCCATGACATCTCCGTCTCTGATGAGGTTGTTTACATAATCGATCCACCAACTGCTACGGAGGTAATTGGTTTTGGCAAGAGTTTTTCCGATTCAGATTTACCTGTTTCATAATGACAAATGTGACTGTGTGAGATACTAAGTGAAAAGCATGTGGTTAATCAGTTAATATATGCCAAAATAAAGCCACTATTTGAAAAGTCTGCTTACTTGAGAACATCATAACTTAGGGATGGTTGATACATGTAAATTCAAATGAAAGTTTCGGATACTAGGATTTTCTGCACTGTACTCAAAATGAGGAATAATTTTTCATATTTGCATGTCGAGTTGTTATCGAAATTTATGATTTTGTTGATTTTGTTTGCTGTCATTTTGCATGGCATTGGGCAGCTCTTGTGCTAACAGGATTTGCATGCAAGTGGACAAGATAGCATGCGCTGCACTATCCATACTACCACTGTTACAGGTTAAAATCATGACAATCCATATACTACCACTGTTGCAGGTTAAAATTTAATATCTCGAGGTTTGCACGGTTATACGCTAAAATCATGGCTCTATCCACAGTTCCACAGTTACAGGTTAAAACCATGATTCTATGCTACCACTGATACAGAGGTTAAAATCCTAACTCCATCCATTTTCTCACTGTTACAGGTTAAAATAGTGACTCCGTCTATTTTTCCATTGTCACCCAACCCTGCTCAGGTCGTCTGTCAGATTTCTCAGAGGTTTGTTGATGTCGAGTGGCAGCCATTTACTGACAGCACACCGTTGGACAGGTTTGTTTACTCAATGTCTTCCAAATGGTTATACTTTAGGACCTTTTGTTAGCATACCTCTTTATTATAATTACTAGATTGTAATAAAAGTACCTGGTGTAAGTAATATGTGTGTTAACCACTATGAGAGATGCGGCTTAGGTAAGGGAACTGATCTTGATCCCATGGTTATTGGAAGTGATCTTGATCCCATGGTTATTGGAAGTGATCTTGATCCCATGGTTGTTGGAAGTGATNCAGGTTAAAATAGTGACTCCGTCTATTTTCCCATTGTCACCCAACCCTGCTCAGGTCGTCTGTCAGATTTCTCAGAGGTTTGTTGATGTCGAGTGGCAGCCATTTACTGACAGCACACCGTTGGACAGGTTTGTTTACTCAATGTCTTCCAAATGGTTATACTTTAGGACCTTTTGTTAGCATACCTCTTTATTATAATTACTAGATTGTAATAAAAGTACTTGGTGTAATTAATATGTGTGCTAACCACTATGAGAGATGCGGCTTAGGTAAGGGAACTGATCTTGATCCCATGGTTATTGGAAGTGATCTTGATCCCATGGTTATTGGAAGTGATCTTGATCCCATGGTTGTTGGAAGTGATCTTGGTCCCATGGTTATTGGAAGTGATCTTGATCCCATGGTTATTGGAAGTGATCTTGATCCCATGGTTATTGGAAATGATCTTGATCCCATGGTTATTGGAAATGATATTGATCCCATGGTTATTGGAAGTGATCTTGATCCCATAGTTGTTGGAAGTGATCTTGATCCCATGGTTATTGGTAGTGATCTTGTTTGTATAGTTAATAGAACAGAATCTGCTCTTGTTCAGATTTTAATGGAACTGTTCTTTGTCACACGGTTAATGGAACCATTTTGTCCACATGATTGATGGAACTGATCTTGTCCACATGGGTAATGGAACTGATCTGGTTGATGGAGCTGATCTTGTTCACATGAACCATTTTGTCCACATGATTGATGGAACTGATCTTGTCTACATGGTTGATGGAACTGATCTTGTTCACATGGTTAATGGAACTGATCTTGTTCACTTGGTTGATAGAACTGCATTTTTGTTCACATGGTTAATGGAACTGTCCTTGATCACATGGGTAATGGAACTGGTCTTGTTCACATGGTTGATGGGACTGATCTTGTTCACATGGTTGATGGAACTGATCTTGTTCACATGGTTAATGGAACATAGTGATCATGCTCATATGAGTAATGAAACGGATCTAGTTTACGTTGTTAACGGAACCAATTTTGTTTACATGCCTATGAAAGAAAACATCTGTGGGCTTTTTAAATCTGTGTAAGTTTGTGGATTAATATAACAATCATGACAAATGTGTTTCATGTTTCCCTCTAGGTATGAGATAGCATTGGGCACTGCTCAATCATCGACCTCCATCCTACAGTTCAAGTCTGTTGGCTTGGTAACATCTTACACTATCCAGGGACTTAACCTAGCAGCAGGTACGGAATTTCAGTGACTTTTATTCATTTCTACAAGGACAGAAACTTTTATATTTTGGCAGGCTGCTGGACATACAGTGATTACCGCCATGTTCTCTTGGGGTTGCTTTCATTTATAAGGGTGTTAAGACTCGGCTATTTTATTGTTAAACAATTCAAGGGAAATTCCTTGCTTTTTTGTTTTGCCTAATATGACAGACTACAATAACTTTACTATTCAGTTGGACAACATTTTGTGGAAAAATCAAATAATCCAATTGGGTGGATTTCTGATACAAAATGCAAGAGTCCCTCATTTTGAGAACCAGTTGTCTGCTCAGGCATCAAACTAGATCTCGAAATGTGGGACCCCTGTAAGCAACTATTGTCCACAATTCACTGGTCATGTTTAGTGTTTCTGTCTATTGTAAAATCATTGTTACTGTCATCTGTTTGACAATTTCATCGTTGGGTTTTTATTAAGGAAAGTCAGTGGTCAGTGGCTACCAGTGCTACTGTTTTGTAGTTTTATTTGGAATTCAGTTGCAAATGGACTCAGTTGGCATGTTGCAGTTATACTCGCTGTAAAACGGAGGTGTCACTGACCCCTGTAGGACATTCAGATGTGGATTTCTTACAAATGGGCTGCTGGCTTATAAGAAAGCATTCCATCTGCCATATTATGAGTCATTCATATAAAATTAATGTGATAAATGCCAATTACATAATTGATTTCAATCATCATGAGCAGTCAGAGCCTAACCACAAATCACGCTGTTGGAATGTAAGGTTTCTCATGATAAAAAGAACCGATGATTTGTCCCCTGATTTGGAGCCAGAGCATAGGAAGGCAGATCTTGTGTCTGGTGAGCCTTTGCACGATCAAGAATTTTTCCAAATTTTCAGATGACAGATCAGTTGTCCGATTTGTCATTAAGTCGATTGTCACACATGTCCTGCTATTGCAACATGGGCTCTGTGTGTTCTCTCCTTAATTTCGCCTCAGTTGATGTTATCACTCTGATATCCGATATCGTTGTTCACATAAATCCCCTTGTGGAACTTGCTCTCTGAGGCTCCTTATGGACTGGCCACTTGACATCTGATGGAAAATGCATGATCAAGGTAGTTGGCTCCTTTTTATGTATGACCCTTAGTTGAACTTTAACCCACTATTAATTCTGCTACAGGAACGTCAATAAGAGCCACTGTGAGGGCTGTCAATAAGGCAGGTCTATTCAGTTCAGCTGTCTCCCAATTCGTTCTGATAACGCC
This sequence comes from Phoronis australis, assembly GCA_002633005.1. NCBI lineage: Eukaryota > Metazoa > Phoronida > Phoronidae > Phoronis > Phoronis australis. The sequence continues at coordinate 278,787 of NMRA01000076.1, read as the reverse complement.
TGACCTCAGGGTCACAGTTTATGACCTGAAGCCCAATAGCACAGAGGCTGATGTGGATTTCCAAGAAGAGGAGACTCAACTCCAGGGACGATACGAGATCGCTAACGGCGCCATTGTTACCTTGGTTGAATGGGCCATCTACAGGGCAGATGGTGAGTTAGTATCTGGAAAAAATTGTTTGGTCACTTCTACAGATCTTGAGAACCATTGTGTATATAATGAGAAGCATGCAATACCACGCTGGCAAAAGATGAATGTTTCATGAGTGTGATCCAAACCTAAAACGTAATCCATCAAAACGGCACCTTTTCAGATGGAATAGTTGGTTTTTTGAGATCAGAATTCAAGTGTACGCCCAGTGTCTTGGGTCTATAGTACACATGTTTCTGTTAAAGTTTCCTCGCCTCAAGTACACATACAATGTCTTGGGTCTACACAAAGTAGTCCTGGTTTAACCCTAAAGAGTTAGTAACTAACAGACTAGTCCTTATGTATATATCATTTCATTATTTTTGTTATGGGTTGATGGAAAGTATTATTTGTCATGAATAGAGCAGGATAGTGTTATTTTTAGGAAACTCAAAACCTTGTTTTGCGATGTGAGAATCCAAGTTTCACTCCTTGTCACATAATTAACATTTCAACTAACTTGTAATAATTCTTATAGTTCAATACATTTTCAGTTTTAACATGAAATAAATTTGCTGGGGCATGTGTAGCTTTATATCCGTTTCCAAAGTTATGAACTCAAGGTTTTTGTCCTTACAGTTATTGTATTTTTAAGTACTGTTTCTGAGATATAAAACGTGATCAAAAATGTTTGTGGCATAAGGCGTTTTATGACGCTGCTTTGAAATCTATTTCTCGTTACCCGCCAGTAGTTGCCACCTTGAGAGGTGAACCAAACTTAATTGATCTTGTTTATCTTGATTGAAAGCATCATTTTAACTTTCCACTGTTTTTGAATAGACCACATCATTCAGAACTTCACATCCATTCCAACTGACAGCACTTTCTTCATGAATGACCAGCTTGTCTTGGAGAACCTCAAGATGTACTTCAGTGTGATACGCGTCACTGACATTCTTGGACGGACTGTGGTGGCAATCTCTGATGGCGTGACTATGAACAAGTACCCTCCCCAACCTGGAGAAGTTCGTGATGGGCCTTACAGAGACAGAGATCTCAACTTCTACAAGCCTTNACTTTACTATTCAGTTGGACAACATTTTGTGGAAAAATCAAATAATCCAATTGGGTGGATTTCTGATACAAAATGCAAGAGTCCCTCATTTTGAGAACCAGTTGTCTGCTCAGGCATCAAACTAGTTCTCGAAATGTGGGACCCCTGTAAGCAACTATTGTCCACAATTCACTGGTCATGTTTAGTGTTTCTGTCTATTGTAAAATCATTGTTACTGTCATCTGTTTGACAATTTCATCGTTGGGTTTTTATTAAGGAAAGTCAGTGGTCAGTGGCTACCAGTGCTACTGTTTTGTAGTTTTATTTGGAATTCAGTTGCAAATGGACTCAGTTGGCATGTTGCAGTTATACTCGCTGTAAAACGGAGGTGTCACTGACCCCTGTAGGACATTCAGATGTGGATTTCTTACAAATGGGCTGCTGGCTTATAAGAAAGCATTCCATCTGCCATATTATGAGTCATTCATATAAAATTAATGTGATAAATGCCAATTACATAATTGATTTCAATCATCATGAGCAGTCAGAGCCTAACCACAAATCACGCTGTTGGAATGTAAGGTTTCTCATGATAAAAAGAACCGATGATTTGTCCCCTGATTTGGAGCCAGAGCATAGGAAGGCAGATCTTGTGTCTGGTGAGCCTTTGCACGATCAAGAATTTTTCCAAATTTTCAGATGACAGATCAGTTGTCCGATTTGTCATTAAGTCGATTGTCACACATGTCCTGCTATTGCAACATGGGCTCTGTGTGTTCTCTCCTTAATTTCGCCTCAGTTGATGTTATCACTCTGATATCCGATATCGTTGTTCACATAAATCCCCTTGTGGAACTTGCTCTCTGAGGCTCCTTATGGACTGGCCACTTGACATCTGATGGAAAATGCATGATCAAGGTAGTTGGCTCCTTTTTATGTATGACCGTTAGTTGAACTTTAACCCACTATTAATTCTGCTACAGGAACGTCAATAAGAGCCACTGTGAGGGCTGTCAATAAGGCAGGTCTATTCAGTTCAGCTGTCTCCCAATTTGTTCTGATAACGCCTGACCTCAGGGTCACAGTTTACGACCTGAAGCCCAATAGCACAGAGGCTGATGTGGATTTCCAAGAAGAGGAGACTCAACTCCAGGGACGCTACGAGATCGCTAACGGCGCCATTGTTACCTTGGTTGAATGGGCCATCTACAGGGCAGATGGTGAGTTAGTATCTGGAAAAAATTGTTTGGTCACTTCTACAGATCTTGAGAACCATTGTGTATATAATGAGAAGCGTGCAATACCACGCTGGCAAAAGATGATTGTTTCATGAGTGTGATCCAAACCTAAAACGTAATCCATCAAAACGGCACCTTTTCAGATGAAATAGTTGGTTTTTTGAGATCAGAATTCAAGTATACGCCCAGTGTCTTGGGTCTATAGTACACATGTTTCTGTTAAAGTTTCCTCGCCTCAAGTGCACATACAATGTCTTGGGTCTACACAAAGTAGTCCTGGTTTAACCCTAAAGAGTTAGTAACTAACAGACTAGTCCTTATGTATATATCATTTCATTATTTTTGTTATGGGTTGGTGGAAAGTATTATTTGTCATGAATAGAGCAGGATAGTGTTATTTTTAGGAAACTCAAAACCTTGTTTTGCGATGTGAGAATCCAAGTTTCACTCTTCGTCACATAATTAACATTTCAACTAACTTGTAATAATTCTTATAGTTCAATACATTTTCAGTTTTAACATGAAATAAATTTGCTGGGGCATGTGTAGCTTTATATCCGTTTCCAAAGTTATGAACTCAAGGTTTTTGTCCTTACAATTATTGTATTTTAACTACTGTTTCTGAGATATAAAACGTGATCAAAAATGTTTGTGGCATAAGGCGTTTTATGACGCTGCTTTGAAATCTATTTCTCGTTACCCGCCAGTAGTTGCCACCTTGAGAGGTGAACCAAACTTAATTGGTCTTGTTTATCTTGATTGAAAGCATCATTTTAACTTTCCACTGTTTTTGAATAGACCACATCATTCAGAACTTCACGTCCATTCCAACTGACAGCACTTTCTTCATGAATGACCAGCTTGTCTTGGAGAACCTCAAGATGTACTTCAGTGTGATACGCGTTACTGACATTCTTGGACGGACTGTGGTGGCAATCTCTGATGGCGTGACTATGAACAAGTACCCTCCCCAACCTGGAGAAGTTCGTGATGGGCCTTACAGAGACAGAGATCTCAACTTCTACAAGCCGTACACGTACTTGGAGTGCAACTGGGACGAGTTTGGTGAGCCTGGATCTATGGATCCCTCTAAGGTGATCTCTCACTATATAGTTGGCTTGGGCAATGACCGTTCAACAGAGGTCACCAGAACCAATATCCATTGGTATGTTGATGTTGGCACAAACCTTAGTTATACTTTTATAGATCTGAATCTTACCAAAATTGATGTCGTTTACTACTGTGCCGTCCGTGCCTTTGCCGTGAGTGGTTCATTCTCTGATGGTTACTCCAACGGTATCGCTGTCGGTTATGAATACGACATCGGACCAGGTGGCATTAAGGTAGACAAGTACTGGTCACGTAATGTGACGCTTCCTGTAGCATGGGAACAGTTTGGTGAAACCTTTGCCATCATAAACTACCAAGTTGCCTTAGCAACCAAGGATGTAGCTGCCCGAGTGACCTCTATGACAGGATGCAGGAACTACGCTGACATGTCACATGACATCATCAATGACATGTCATTTGATGTACTTAACTGGACAGACGTCAAAACAGACACCATGGTCACTCTGACAAACCTGTCACTACAGCACAACACATATTACTACCCCATTGTGAAAGCCATCAACGAGGCGGACCACTGCTACACTGAAGTTGGAGAGCCCGTACTGATTGACCTGACAAAACCAGTCATGGGCTCATTGGACATCGGGAATGTCTACAATGATGCAGTTTTCTTCTCGACTAAAGAAAACCTACACGTCAAGTGGAAGGACTGGGTTGATGCTGAATCTGGTATTGACTATTACAATGTCTACTTAACTCGTGACAGGTGCTCAAATAAAGCTCTTAATGGGACCAACTTGGTGCCTCTGTTTGAACCTGCAAGGGCTGCAGCCAACGACTCGAGCCTGGTGTTCATGCCAGTTGACTTACAACTCAACAGTGTTCACTACGTGCTGATGACGGCAACTAACAAAGCAAGAACGACATCCCAGTTCTTGGCAAGCTACCCAGGGTTCTTGGACGACATCCCTCCAGGTAAGGGTTTTGTTTCTTCGTGATTGGCTAGAATTCTTAAATGGCACAATATTTGGTGATGGATGCTAGGTTTCTGAAGCAGGTTTACTTTTAGTGTTACAGTCAGTGGGTTTATTGACAGTGCCCTTTATGTAAAGGAAACCCACCACGGCATTTGAAAATTGCACGGTTGGTTTACTTAATTTTGTAGTTTTCTGTCAATTTCTATTCTGACTGGCAATGTGATTGTCAATATGAAGAACACTATATGAATGCAAGTGAATACCTTCTGGGGAAACACTTACAAAACATCACCTTCATTTTGATTAGAATTGATACCCTGCTCCATTTTCAGTTGTTGGCAGTATTGTGGATGGAGACAATTGGTACAAGGACATTACCTACACCTCGTCAGTTAATGAGCTAGTGGTCACCATGGCGATTGCTAATTACAAAGAACAGGTCAGTTTAGCTAACAGTGCAGGTTGTGTTTCAGTTAGGAACGTTGTATGAAGTGTTCTTAACGTTAACTGCCACATACAATAGATGGATATTATGTCGTTTTGATTTTGACTTGCGGGAATAGACATTGATTAACTAAGTAATCACACTGTGTTAATTCAGTCAAGCTGAATGCAGTGCTAATTCGATCAAGACAAATTCACACATATCAGACTTATGTATTGAGTTAGTAGTGTTGAAACTTCTCCTGCACTCAGTTCACATGTTGGCTTATATAAAACGCTGGCATTTTTACTAGAACTTTCACTTCCAGTAAAAATGCGAGCAATGTGAATGATCGCAAGGGTCACTTTGCTGGGAGTTTGCAGGAAGTTTCAGTGACTCCAAAACTACTGGCGGTATCGCTAGCACTTTTGTAGCCATACCGCTTACTTCAAAGGACTCACACGGCCAGGGGTAAGAGGCCTTTGTTCATTCATCACATTGGTCAATTTATGGCAGAGGGTGAACGTGTTTTGACGTCAATTAACTCAATTGCCTTAGTAAAGGACCAAATCAAGGGACTCCATTACAAAACATGAACTAGAATAATGGTTTTCAAAGATGAGGCTGCACAGGGTTTTAACACTGAAAGTAAGTGAATAACTGGAGAAATGATAGGAAATGAGCATTGTAGGCATTGACCTAATGAAACAAAATTAAACCTTACTAATATCTGAAAGAGAGCTTTTGAAATTCACCTGTTGCAGTTTTCATGGAAGCCCTTAAGCCAGTAGAGGGACAACTAAAATACTGATATTGCTTTGTGCTATTTTAGTTGTACTTTAGTATAAACCCACTCAAAAATTGATGAGGGAACAGTCTCTTGCCAGAAATTCCCCTCACTATTACGACATTGCAAATCGCATGAACACGAATCTTGTAGTTAATCTAGCCGCGGGAGTAATTCATTTTCTCCTCCCAAACCTATTGTACATTCTGTTTGGTGTATCATCAAGACCCCGTCTTCTCTCTGCTTTATACGGTTTAAGATTGGTACCAGTGTTGTCTTTTATTTAAATTTTCTCCATCTTTCATGGGTGCAGCAGCAGGGGAGATGATGCAAAGGAGAAACTCCACTGGCTGTGGAGATATCATCCTATGACAAACTTCTGGGTGTTCTCAGTTATGTTGGCCAGAGGAAACCAGTTGTTCCTTTGTTTCCACCCTGACCTAGTGTTGTCGTTGCAGCTCAAGTGTCCCGACACTAGAGACGTGAACATCTCATCCTGGACACCTCTCACTGGATATGAAAAGTACTTGGTGGACGGTGATCCAAGAACTCTAACCTCCTTATATGTTGCTGACAACGCTGTCCCTGCTGCTGGAAAACCGGGGTCGAAGGTTCTTAAGTGCCAGCAACATGCGAAGAAGGACTACATGAAGTGTGCTGGTATGAATCTATCTACTAGTCGTTCACAAATTGGGAAAACGTGGTTAATTCCCAGTTTCCGCTCAAAGCCCAAACAAGAAATTTTCAATTTTCACTAACAAAAAGTGTTGCTCGACGTAGTGTCCACAACACATTCAAATACAACTAGGATTTCCTTAAAAGCACGTGGGAATATCTTAGTTGGTGAACGACTGCCTCACAAGAATTTAACTCGTCCCTAAAATGAACACAACTCATTTAGCTTTGGGTTTAATCGTTTGCTTTTAATATGATGGTACTTGTGTGCCAAAATTATGGCAAACGCATTTAAACGAGCGAAACGATCATTCGGCTATTAAAGCACTAATTCTTGAATTCTCAAAAAATTTTGCTTGGTGCTTATAACTTAATGGTCTCCTGTCACTGATGTTTTAAATTCCCAAGATAAGCACTCTGGAATGGCAACCCAGATGAGTATGGTCAATGGTTTTCATGTTTCAAAAAATTTATGACAAAAATTATGATCATTAGTTGGAATGGTAATAGAAACTAAGAGTGATTGTTTGTATGTGGTTTGCAAAATTCAAAATTTCAGTATATGATAATAGCATCACGTAATTTATGTCTTCATTTTTGTTGATAAAGAATGCAATTCGGGGGCCATGTTACTGTAGGAAACTTAGCGCTAGGAAATTACTGACACCTTTGAATTGCTGTTTGCTGTTCACTCCCTGGTGGCGCCTCAAAGTTGTGTTATCGCAATCGCAAGGACTTGCTGTTATAGGTTTAGATTAATCTTTGTGTTTTTACTGCCATGATGAAAAACTGTCATATGCTAGCACTGTCAGTGGAATACACATTAAGAAGATATTTATTAGTTGATCAGTTCAGGACACATTTGAGCACTTAATTTTCAGTTGATATATTTCAGCTATGTTATTACACTGAAAGATTTCTCCCTGGGGTCACTCATGGACAAGGTGCCCGCAGCCGGTACTTTTTCAGGAAGTTTTACGGGACCTTTGTGAGTCCAATAGACCCCTATTTCCATTTCTTCCCCACAAAAGGCCCACTTAATTGGACTCAGCCCCACAAAAGGGTGTGAGGCAGAAAAATAAACTTTCTTTTATTTGTTGAAATTTTGTGGATTTCTCAGCAGTGTAATAAGTCTTTGAAAAATAGAGAATTTTAATGCCAATTTTGTCAGTCATCTGTTCGTGTTCAGAAGACATGGTCATTCAATTTCAGGCATCTATGGAGAGGCAGAAACAATCATTGAGGGCAAGTACAGCATCACCATGCAGATTGCTGCTGGTGACAAGGTGATGACAACTTTCGCCATGACGGAGGTTGTTCTCGACGAGCCTGATGTGGGTGTGGCACCAAGAGTCGAAGATCAGAAGAGTGCGGCTGAAATTCTAGCCCAGGGTGCCCCTTACGTACCTCCCACAAGACCACCAACTGTGGCCACAGTAAGTGTCACTTACGTCTTAGCTTTTCTTTCTCATGGTGTTATGTGTCAGCATTCATGGTGTCATGTGTCAGCATTCATGGTGTCATGTGTCAGCATTCATGGTGTCATGTGTCAGCATTCATGGTGTCATGTGTCAGCATTCATGGTGTCATGTGTCAGCATTCATGGTGTTATGTGTCAGCATTGCTGCATTCTGTAGATGTAAGAGACTCGCGATAACGCAAGACTGTGCATGGCGTGGCGAGATATCGGGCGGCTGCGTGATCACAGGGTATAGCTTTTCTCGGGATCATCCTGCATCTACGGAAAGTAGCCAATTTAATTGCGATGACCTGTAAAGTTATGTATTGGTAGGACCAACATATTAAGTTCACCTGTTAAATCGTTTTCAGTTCATCGTGTTGCAATTAGAAATTTTCGCCATCTCTTGTTCACCGTGCCTATGTTTCGAAGTACATAGTGACCAGTCGCATGAAACAGCCCCATTTAGGGTCACTCAACTGTATTCTCTAAACCGTCAGTGCTTTTGTGGACATTTGCAACTTTGTCCATGTTATTTTGTCAGGCAGAGCATTCTTACATCATGTTTTAGCTTTAACAGTGATGTTAATCTCTTTTGCTAAATTCTCAGTATTATTGAAAGTAAACAGTGTACTTTTCATGCAACGTGCCTATTAAATTTGAGAATTCTGTCCTTATTTAATAAACGACCAATTTTCATATAATTATACATTGTATTATTGGAAAATGTAATAATAAAAAAGAAGCTCATAATGAAGACAAATTTTTAATTTAAGTATTAAACAAAGTCTCAAAATGTCCTGAAAGTTTAAAGAACCATAGACTATAGTGCATGGATCGCCAACTCCGTATATTTTCAATGGATGAAATCTGTGATGTTACGCATAAACCGTGATGTCATTATTCATTACCGACACCTGGCAGACATACCGTGCTTTACTTCTGGCGAGTATGTCGTCTGCTAATCATGGTCATTTCGTCGGGATTTGGATCGGTGATTTTGCCTAACTCAGATTCGTGTTTAAATAAACTGACTTCTTAAATAGAGCTCATATTAATACTCCAGAAATAACCAACAGGCCTGCTCAAAAACCAATGTTGCACTTCAACAGCAGTTTACATACTCCATGGGGACGTTTCATTTTAAGCTCGAATGCACGCCGGTGCCACTCAAAATTTCTGCACTCTACTGTTGGAAGACCTTGAACAGTGTTTCAATGCCGAAATTATTTTTTTCGTTGTACTAGACAGTAAAATAGATGGAAGAATTTCCCGTCACAACACACTAACCAGAAGCTGAGTTTGCTATGTTTAGAGGGTGGCGCCTCCTCTAGGCTATTTTGCAAGAAAATGTCGAGGTGCGAATCTATTGTCTATAATCTGTGAAAGAACATAGTTGAGACCCATTTGTGATTGTTTCATGCAACCGGGCACTACACTTTAGTCAGTCTGCTATTGTATTGGAACACATGTAAATGATTGACAGTCTTTAAATCTGACTGTTGTCCAGATTGAGAAGTAAAGGGCAGATATTATTGTCACCTTAGGTCAAGCCATGCGAAGGCAATTGCAGCAGTTCAACCGAGGCTGTGACCACCACCACGACTACCATGGCACCAACGACAACAACCACAGTTGTCGTGACAACATCAGTTTCTGGGAACGGTTCAGGCAATGCCACCAAAGTTGGTGTGACGACAACCTCAGCACCGGTCATCTCCACCACCAAAGACCCACGAAAAGTTACTATCAACTACAAGGGTGGATTTGGTCTTACTTTCTTTGGTAAGCTCTGCTCATCAGGTGTTATGGCAGTCAGTTGCTTTCTGAGTGTACGCTGGTGTTTCTGAGTATACGCTGGTGTTTCTGAGTGTACGCTGGTGTTTCTGAGTGTACGCTGGTGTTTCTGAGTGTACGCTGGTGTTTCCGTCATCTCGCAGAACATAATATTTGTCACGTTTAGTGCTGAAAACCTTGTCTGATAACACAAGCATAGTAATCACATTTGTCTGCTGTCTAGCTTATCTTCATTTTCAATTTTTCTATAATTGCATTTCTTGAATGACTTTTGAGATTAGTCTGTATAGTTTGGATTGCACATTCTCTGCTTCGCGCGGTTAGTCGAAATGCCGCATGATGCTGTGACCATAACATCTTCATGTTTGTATGTCTTGGAAAAAGTATTACAATGTCTGACTAGATGGTATAATGGTGAGATGAAAATAACTAGGGCATATTTGGTGCTTCGAACCCAATACAGTCTGTCTGTGACCTGGATGCATGGAGATTAAAGATAGTACCACTTCACAGTGGAGTTAGCATCATTTCTTATGTTGGCATACTTTAATAACTCGGAATTTCTGTTCAAGGTTTCCAGCGTGGTAATAAGACAAAAGTTTGGTTTGCGAAAATGTGGTCAAGAGATATCGAGGAATCAAAGCACGAGTGGGCCAAGCTGATCAACGACCCCACCAAGTCAGAGGTCACGTACATGATACATGTTTATCCTGACCCTGATGACCCCAAGGGTAAAGATTGGAGAATGACCTTGTATGAGAATGGTGAAGAATCCATTACTCTTACGGGTGAGTGAAGCTTCTCTCAGTATAACATATGCCACTGCATGTAGCAACATGTCTGGCTTGATGTCGTTCATATTACAAAGGTGCCATAATCTGCAAGGTCTAGCTGGTGAATTCTCCTCCAGGCTGTCTACTATCACGGTTACAGTCACTAGGGTGACAGACTGACTGCTAGTCAGTGAAATTTGTAATTCCATGATTGTTGCCATTTTCTCTGGTGAAACTGTTAAAATGTAGAGTTACTACCAGAACAGTTTCAGGCATTGCAAAAAAGTGCTGAAATGAGCCTATTAATCGTTGTAAATGACTCTCATGTCCTATGTGTGCTTGTGCATGCGCACCCGTTTGCATAATCTAGTAGTATATTATTAACAAGAGGTTGTTTGCTATAGTACAATTAGACAAAATTAATCAGACAAAATACCATGTTTCCGTCATGACAGCTAATTTGGTTAACATCAAAATTTTGGAATCCGTGGTTGTGCTGCCTGGTATTGACAATTTCTTTTCTCCCAGGTGTTCGTCCTCCCAAGAAAGCTCACCCTGTCGTCCATACTTGGATGAAAGACAAGTATGTGCCTCGGAGAATCGACCCCTTCAACATCTATGAAACGTCAACTCTTGTGAGCAGAATGTCCGTACCACTCCCTCCGACTCGGCCGTGCCACTATGGAAAGCCTTTCTATGATTTTGAAAGTCACATCGGCAAAGTTTATGTGGGCGTCAGTGACAGCAACGAGAGGAATGCAACGGCTAATATTGTTAACTTTACTCTCATTAACGAGACTTGTATCGGCTGTTATAGCGAATGCGACTTTAACTGTAACCCCAACTGTACGGATGCAGACAAGAACGACTTCACTCCTATCACGCTGAGATTGACTGGTTTGAATCTCTCCGCCGGAGCAAATAAGACGATGTCGGATAATAATGTAGTTTATCAGCCTTCTGTTTATTTTGTGATTGTGAAAGTTGAGAGTCGATCTGGTCTCCAAGTCAACGCCACCACCAACGGCATCACAGTGGATATAACGCCCCCTATCATAAAGAAAATGTCGTGCTTAGATCCTGGGTTTTCAATGGATCAGCCGACTGCGTATTCTAGTAAGTTCAGTGTGTTGAAGGCATATTTACTCCTTTGCTCGCCACCTAAGACACAATTTGCAATCCAAGTTAGTCTACCACATAGAATATGTCATAGAATTTAATGTTCCATACTGCGGTAAATACTTTACAGTTCAGCACTCAAAATGGCTGATGGGGAATTTTTGCCAAGTTTTCCAATGGAAGGAAATGCCGAGAAAAATGGCTATAAGTATTTCATTAGAAGTGTGATTTGTAATAAACAGCCACTTTAAAACTACAAATTTTTATTTGGTGAAATTTTGATCATTTTATGATATTAATGGATTCAGTCTTTGAAAATGCTATTTTGTACCGCATGATTATTTGGTATGATGTTACCATTTTCCTGATCACCCATGCAGCTGTTAATTGTGTTGACCTGGATTTTGAATGTGTTAGGGTACCCCACTACTTGTTGAGATTTTGTTGAATTGAATTGAAACCTGGTCCAGTTATACTTGAGAAGAAACTTCTACTTTGTTGTGGCTTTGGATGACTAATCTTGTTAAATTTTGATGTTGACTATTTTATTTATATGAAAACTGCTGTACGTTTGTACTATGTATTCATAGTGTAGCCTCAAATAACAATCAGATGAGTGCAAAATCCCACAAATTTATTCTAATTCTATTTTTAAGGCACTTCAAATACCATGGGTGCAATGTGGGACGTGATCGAGATGGAAAGCTTAATGGCTGATCAGGAACTTGGACTGTTCAAGTCAGCAAGTCTTAAGGAGGCCATTGTCAACTACACCAGCATTGGTCTGGGTAACAAAGGTGTTCTCAAGTTTGACAACGTCTCCGACGGTGACTACTATGTGGCACTACGTGCAACCAATGTGGCTGGACTGAGCAGTGTTAGATCATGCATTTTAACAGTGAGTACACTATTTCTATGAGAGGGTACTTGTTATAGAGACGGTGTTCCCCTGTGCCCGGTTTTTCGAAACTTGAATTCGTACCTCTACTTATTTTTGTCCTTTCTGTTTTTCTTCTGCCTCAACTCTTGACGTGAGTTTACTGTCCTTCCTCCTCCATTTGGAATTGGGAGGTTGGGACCAAATTCATGAACGTTTTTTAAGATTCTGTCAAATCAGATGAAAGAACCAATGCTGTTGTGGTTAATTAAATCGCTTAAGGCTGCTGGATGTTATCGTTCTCTAGATAATGAGACCCATCATAAACACATTGGGTGCGACAATAGTATTTTTAGATTTTCATTTTGGAAGATTGTAAATAGCATATTTGAATAGTTCGTAAAAGCGCACGTGATTAGGTTTTTAAATTTTAAAAATTGGACAAGAAATGTGACTTTTACAGCCTAAAATGTTTGTTTAATGTCTCAATAATATGCTCCTCATTAATTCTGCTGGGTGTACAACATAATTGGGCCAATTACCAAACCACCAGGCAGCAGTTGGATTTTGAGGTACGCATGTATCTATTAAAGAAAATAACAATGGTTTTAAGTCGATTTGACATGTTTCGGTATCATTCATTCAAACACCATCATCAGAAGAGGCAAATAAACTCTGGTGACATGCACATGCTCGCTTACAAATGCAGACGAACTTCAAAACAAACGTCACGTGACAACAACATGTGTGTTCGTCCAGACATTTTTCTCATGTTGCCGATCATACATGTAGATGGCACGATGTAGCATAGGTTTGTACTTAAACCTGCCGTGATCTCAACTCCACGGGAACTTAAAAATCTTAGGGACGCTTCTTGGAAAACTTAAAGAGGATTTCAGGTAATTTGCTTGAGTCGAAACTGTATTTTTATTCAAGCATTCAAGTCGCCATGTCAACGATTGCGAGGCAGTCAGTCAGCGAGTTTTCGCCCTGGGATTTCAGCACAATTTTCTGTAAAATGATCGAAATTTAGCAGCCAAGTTTTGATAGCAATGCACCACGGTTTTGTAGAAAGTCTTTCATAGATTACAGATACGTCACAGAGCGTAAATATGATGAATCTTAGCTTCTGATTTCACCCGTTTCGGAGACCGGGTTTCAACGCCCTTGGGTTATAATAAGCGCCCCCCTGAAACGAACTTTTCTAAGCGCCCTGGGCAGTTATTAAGTCGAATACAGTATTCGGTTATAAGCTGGGGATGAAACACGTGTCATGAAGATTAATTATGCTAGGTTCAAAATCAGTGTGAATCTCCAAGCACTATAGATGAGGTTGGTCGGTAGGCGATAGCTGACCTAAGTTTCACTTACGATCAATATCTGCCAGGTATAGCACTTCAAGCTCAAGTAGGTCAATAAACTTCCTGTGTATGAGCAGTGAAAGACGGCTAAGTAACACGTCAGCCTTATTTTGGCATTATATTTCGTGAAATTGTGACACCTTTGCCTTGATCATTACTATAAAGGTCAAGTAATGGCAATACATAACCAATACGAGATACGTAAAATGCCTAGAAAATGATGGACTGAATCCTTTGATACCCCTATGTAGCTCGCAGCTTGTGCCAGGAACCGGTGTGCTCCATAAACACAGAAATCTCATCGAAAAGCAAGATAACGCAAGACAAACACAAAATCACGGTAGTAAAAGGCGAGTGTTTCCCTGAGTATGCTCTGGAACTTACTGGCATACGACAGGAAAATGGTGGTCAGTGAAGAGATAGGTCATCACCCTAGTTTACCCCCAGTCAGGAACTTCCTTGCACGGTAACTGAGCTTCATAATTTCAGTTAAATACACGGCCGCCCAATGTGAGTGCAGTGGCTGTAGACATGCCAGGAACAAAGAAAGACCCTAACCTTGGAGAAAAGATTTTAACGCAAGAAGAACAAGACCAAGTCCGGTTGGGTTGGGGCGATATGCCTAAATCTGTAAAGTGGGTTGGTGAGTATTGTAGGAATAAGGACACCGTGCGCCTTTACCTGATGCTTACAGTGGTCTTGTTTCTGCCGTGGCTTTTGCCGCCTCTGAAATTTCTAGTCCGAGTTGAGTCTGAGTTCGGAGTTTAGACCCAATGATGATTCTGGATTGTTCCGTGCACGAACCATGTGATCAAAGTTTCTTAATTGTCGTGTCTTCCATTCAACATTCCATTAGGGCGTTCTCCCGTTCAGTGACCACGAGGAACCCAGTTCAGGAAAAAACAGGACCGTGGCATGCTATGAACATTCCCACTAAATAAAATTGGTTCTAACCCCGGTGTTTAAGGTAAACGGCGGGGTATGGAAAATTGAAGTAGACCGTATTTATCCACCTTGGCTGAGACGCGCTCGGCTCATGGTCAAAGGGATGCCGCCAAGCTGCTCTATTCATCGAGTCACGAGCGAGGATAATTGACTTCGCTCATGCGGATATGATCAGCTGATTACAGTCTAGCCTAACAACTGTACTTTTTATGGAGAGAATTTTACGTAGTTTTTACTGTAATATTTGAAAAGAGGAGCGAAAACAAATACGAATACAACTTTGAATTTTTCAAATCGGCCCAGGATAAGAGATTTTGCAACACAGAAACACTCACGATTACTTTCATTCGGCGCGCACGAATACAAAAATATAGGACCCAAGTTAGGATTGTATAAATGTAGAACTACTCCGTGTGTTATTTAGGTTTTGGAAAAAATGCATTTTAATACTCAAAATACGTTTTGTATAGCTATTACAAGCTCTAAAACGACTTTGTGTAATTTCATTGAGATCGTTCTTTGTCATCCGTCAAACCGGAAACTTCCGAGATGTGACTCTGCGAGCGCACTCACCTTGCACGTTACAGCCGTTTAAGTGAAAAACAATCTAGTAAACGCCATTTTCTTGCATAATCCTCCGCCTTTTGTAACAAAAAAGTCTATCGTCGATGACCCGCACACGCACGCTCACTCACTCTCATACGCAGACGACCTTCAAAACAAACGTCACGTGACAACAACATGTGTGTTCATCCAGAGATTTTTCTCGTGTTGTGGAGTACGATGTAGCGCACATTTGGACTTAATCGCAATTAATCTGGACTCCACAGGAACTTTAAAAATTGTAAAACATCAGGAAGATTTCAGGTAATTTGTTGAGTCGAAACTATATTTTTATTCAAGAGTACAAGTTTTCCTATTGACGATCGCGATTCAGCGACGCATCAGTCGGCAAGTTTTCGCCCTGTGATGAGCACAATTTTTTGAAAAATTATCGTAATTTAACAACGGAAGTTGATAGCAATGCACCACAATTTTGTAGAAAGGCTGTCATAGGCTACAAATACGTCACAGAGCGTAAATTTGATGAATCCTAGCTTCCGATTTTACCCGTTTGGGAAACCGGGTTTCAACTGCCGTAGGCTCACTACAATAAGCGTCCCCTCCCCGTGAAATGAATTTTTCTAAGCGTTTGTTTGAGCCAATACAGTATACAGCTTTCCACCAAGGCTAGGTGATGCAAGACATTATTACTTGTTCTTTGTTGCATTATAGTAACTGGTCTTGGCTAATTATCATTTTATGGCCTGGTCATCCATTCAGCCCAAAGTAGTTCCAGAGGTGGCTTATCAGCCAATTATTCACGCATGCTGACTCACAATAGAAGCCTGATAAGAGTGAAGGTGGATAAATGCGGTGTTCCTACAGTTTCTTGTTTTAGTGGATGTGTTCACGACATGGGATGATGATCCTCTGACGGCTAGAGTTGCTAATGCGAACACCCGAATAGCTCATTGAATCCATTGGTCTGCTTGGTTACCTGATATGTAATCCTTTATGACACGTCATAGTCATAAAACTATAGATGCCTGTTGGCTGCGTAGCTAGATGGCTCTTTGTTGTGTTGGGAGGGAATGGGGTAATTGAAACTTGCGCTTCAGCTCACAAAGAAGTTTTGGCTTGAATTTTCACCTGTACTAGGCCAGTCATGCATCGTGCTCCTTTGTTAATTGCCCAGCACCGTCTTTTGTCTTTTATGGCAACGTGCAGGCTAATTTTCTTCCAAGCTTCAAAGGATTACTGAAACCAAGCAGAACTACTTTCCACATCACATCTCTGTTAATACAACAGCAACAATGAATAAATGATGGTGACCAAGGTCATGTTTTCTCGGCTTTTCAATAACCGTTTTATCGGCATTACCTTAGTTGGGAGTGGGCTCCAAGAAGCATTATTAACTCTCTAAGAAGTCAAGGTACTGTTGAGCTGGTTTGTTGAATAAAGAAAAGCCTCTCCTCCCGCTCGATTTGAAAGTTCAAGAGTTTAACTATGTGGCATTTTAAGATCACTAGTTCTGGACTTTACCGAAAAAGGTAGGCATTACTGAGGAACAGATCCCAGCGGCCCATTCCTTTAAAAACCACACAT
This sequence comes from Phoronis australis, assembly GCA_002633005.1. Lineage (NCBI taxonomy): Eukaryota > Metazoa > Phoronida > Phoronidae > Phoronis > Phoronis australis. The sequence goes on along the minus strand of NMRA01000076.1, from coordinate 261,953 downwards.
TCGGTCCTATATGAGTAGGGCAGTCGAATTCGGCCATTTTGTTTTTGGATCTGTGATTTTTTTTGTGCTGAATGTCCAAGCTTAAATGCTTGTGAAAATTTAATTTGTGAAGTAGAACTCACCGGCTTATTTATTAGCTCCTGAAACACTCAGTATCCTAATTCCTAAAGTTTGCACAGACTTCAGCTGCATTTCCATACTCCACAAAACGTTTGCTTTTCTTCCTTAGGTTCAAAATTCACGCCATGCAAGTGGCCTATGTTGCCGTCTTTACGCACATAGGATAGGCCCTATCAAGGGGTGTGAAGGTTATGAAAAATGAAGTCAAATTTCAGGAATCCGGATGAAGAATTTTTGTAAATCTTTAAAATTAAATTAGAAATTTCTCCATCAGAAAATATCAAAATAAAAATTCTTCATCTGCTTTTATGAGCTCCAGCAACCTCACTCTCATTGTGAGCATAAACACCTGCACATCTTCATATTTGGAGAAATCAGTGTAACTGCATGCGAAAATGGTAGCATATAGGAACTGGAGCTGGCCCTACAACCATAAGTACCAGAATGGAATTAATCAGTTGTGTAAGATAGTCTCTACGCCGGTCAACTGCCGAACTTGTTTGTTTGCCATCCGATTTAACAAGTTGGGGTCAATGGGAGAACGGCGTAATGTGTTGAGTAAAGGCCATATGCATTCTGTGTCTAAAAGTTCACTTAGATAATTTCAAATTTGTTTTCAGAGCTGGAAGTGAAGATGTCAGACTCGGCCAATCGAGAGTTCATTCCCGAAGCAAAGGTTGGAACACAAAGTAGTCACAATGCAACGATCAAAGACGGCAAAATTTGCTCTGATGGTATGAAGTTAAATATTGCACAAGTTTGTGTAATGAGTTTCATAAAAATGTCAGATTGTTGCCTGCTTCACTGGGATAAAAAGAATGTTCGATAGGGTCCAAGAAGTGTTAGGGGCTAAATTCCTGCCTGTCAAACTTAAACACCAGCTACAAGTAACCATATCCACAAAAGACACCCCATTGCGTTCACAACAACCAAATTTTGATGCTTAGTATACCTTTACCTAATTCACCAAGTTCACTCTTTCATGGCACTTAACATTTAGGTAAGAGCCCTGTTGTTCGAATAAGTACGCAAGTCAGATCTCCTCACCATGTTGCAAACAATCATTCCTTATCAGTGATATTCGTCTCTCTTGCCTAATTCCCAAGCAAAGAAGTCAGTCGTAAAACCCCAGGTGGTATGGTGTGCTATTGCAGCTGTTGAAATCCCAACTGGTGAAATGCATTCAACTTAATTGGCAGTTGGGAAATGATGAAGTACTTAATGTAAAAGCGCTCTTGATTGCAATCTCTACGCTTGAAGGTGGTGATGTTGACATCATTTCTAAAACTTACTGAATTACACCAACCTCCAGTATAGCCGTTTACACAGGCACAACATGTCAATCGGTCATCTCTCCGACAACCTGTAGGTGCAGCATTCTCAGAAGGACGGGTGCTGGAATTATGGATTTTACTTTTTTCTTGGTGCACAGTGAGGTTTGAACCTGCACTCAAACCAGTAGTCCACTGGGTCATCTATTAAACTTCGAGGGAAATCTGCTGTACATCTTCCGTATAGTCTCAGGACGGGTGATCAGCTGTGTTGCTTGGCTGCTTGCTACGACTGACTGAAGACATGCGCATAGTTTCCATGGTCTTTCTTTTAGCCCAATATCACACAACGTCTCAATGGATATTTTTTTTCAAATAAATTATTGAAATGCTTTTTGTCTGATCTCCGTCTGAGTTTTTGCCGTAACTTCAAAGAAACTAGCTTATGAAAAAAAAAATGAGAATCTCATTGGATTCCAAAATATTCCATGATGTTCTCACTTAAAGAATTGTTTGAGAATTTGAAGACGATACTTAACTCATTGGGTGGTGGGAACTAGAAAATTTTGGGAATTTGGTGAGAATTTCAGACGTGGTTATTTTTTTAGTGGAAATAACTGCGATGACTGCTTGACATTTCAGGATAAGGATTCTTTAACTTTATCGTAAGAGATGCTGTATTGATATTCGACAAAAACTGTCTGCTGTTTTGAAACTTACACCGTGTAATAAAATATTTTTTTCCAGGTTCTGCTTGTAATCAGAAGCTGTCAGATTTGAAGAAGAAGACCGTTGACGACGCTGACTCTGTAGCGAGCAATAAGTATGGCGACAATAAGATGAAACTGGAGCCAGGAGCCTGCATGAAGGTGAAACTTGAAGTGGAAGGGGAGAACCACATGAAGTCTGATTTGAGCGTAACAGAGATCTGTGTGAAAAGTAAGCTCTTGCGCGTCTCACTTCTCTCAATGCATCAGACCATTGTGAATGTTGGTCCGGTCAGAATGTTCTGCAGACAGGCCCATTGGTAATACAGGCTCTTGTATTTTGAGAACCCGTTTTCTGCTCTGAATAACGGGCATCAAACTGGTTCTCAAAGTCCGAGACTAATGCTGGTTCATATCTTTAGATATGTCCACTGGATATATATTAGGAATAATTCCACAGAATATGCTTACCGCTTGCCTCTGGGGAAAATTTATGGTTGACTTCTGGAACTTTCCCCAGTGTCATAGGAAATGGACACCAAATATGGGTATTGAACAATAATCTCCTGGCTGTGGAACAAGGATACACCGCAATGTTGTGTACTGATCTTACTCACCACCTACAAGATGGGAGTCACACAAGCATCTATTCGTCACTTCTAATTATAAACTCTAGTTTGAATTTGACTTTTGGAACCTAAACCGACATTTTTCGACTATATGCCCTGAGTTTGTCTGCAAAAACTACTGAGTGTGTAAAGTTAACGAGAGCTCTTTTAAAAGTATTCAGTATGAAAGTAATCACACGCTTGGCAAAATTGCCCATTCTTCCTATCATGACAGTTGAGTGCAAGCGGAGTTGAGCGTTCTGATATTAGCAGCAGCTCATCATGGCTGGGAAATATGGAGAAGTTTCCAGAAACCTCAAATGGAAATTTTGAAAGCTTAAATCACTATTCCTATAGTTAAAATTGTATAAGAAAGGATCTTATCAGGCGTAAACAAACCTTGTGAAAGTTTAATATGGTTTGCATTAATTATTATATTAATGGACTGCTGCAGCGACATCGGATGATTGTCTGAGTTAAGGTTATAGCCAATATGAATTGACATGACAAGTTATTACTAACTCATCTTGTTCAGGCAGAATAAGGCAAAGAAAAATCTGTAGGTGGAATTGGCAGTGGAAACAATAATTTTTTCTCTTTTGGCCTAGCTGTACTCGTCTGTAGGTTTTTTTCTCAGTGTCACTTTTCAGTGATACCAGAATAATGTGCCTAAAATTAACCCATTTCTTAAAATTAAGTGAATTTAAATTTATTTTGTAGATTATTTCTACTGTGACATAACTTGCCTTGTTTTCAAGATGGTTGGCCGGGTTTAAAGCGTCTGTGAATCTCGCTTTCTGTCTGAAAGAGCATCTACTTCGATTTTGACCTTGGATATAATTCATCTGAATTTGTTCCTTTCTTCTGTAGATCAGAATCAAATTCATTTATTGGGACTAACGAATAATTCATTACTACTCGAAGACCTGCTTGATGCCTAAAGTGACACACTGTGGCTACATGTTGAGTCTGTTCTCGAGCAATAATAATTAACCACCCTTTTATGCCTGAAAGTCATTTCTTCTTTAACTAATAAAGGAACGACTGAGACTTTTATTAACGTTAAGGGTGAACGAATTAAAAAAAGTCATTTCTTGAAGAGGAGAGGATTCATAGCAGCCTTAAATTCGTCTAGATTACGGATATATAATTGTATCTTAATGGCAACGATTAATTGTTACCTTGCTTTCAGGACCTAATGATACCAGCATCAATCTTGGGTCATCAAGAGTCAAGAGATCCATTCAGTCTATCAACATTGCCAATGGAACAATATTAGTTCAAGGTAGATAATTAATCGCTTGTTACCTGAGGAAGCTCGTGCAATAGCAACTGGAAATGGTGGTTTTCAAAATAAATTAGTCTTCCGCAGAATACTGTCAGACTCTGCCATACTTGGACAACCGTTTTGTCAGACGTATTTAATATAATATTAGTTGCAATGATATGACATTTTTGTCCAACATTACTCAAAGCTTAACATGGTGCTATAGGGGCTAGTCACTCAATATTTATTTTTGAAATTAATGGACTTGCAGGGCAAATTGCTTCGATATCGACAAAGTGTGTGGATTTGCCGGAAATGAAACATGTTCTAGCGTAATCAGTGTCTGTTTTGTGACATTTGTTGAATTTTGACGCTGTCCAGTTTACTTTGAAAATTACTCTATAATATGTACATATAAGGGGCCCTCAATCTCTCGATTTCGGGACCGATCATTGGCCCCATTCCCTTCTCACACAGGTGACAGTTTGAATGAGCACAAAAAGTTAGTTTTGGCTAGTCTTGGCTATTTGAGGTAGAGAGCCTATGAGGGCTTGTAACAGTGGTGGTGGGGGGGAGTGTTATTGACGGTGATTGGGGGTGGGAGTAGAATGTTCCCCTCTCCCCAAAGAATTCCCCTCTCAGAAGGCTCAGGCACCTTTCCCCTCGGTTGATCGAAGGCCCTAATATATATATATAGAGAGAGAGATGTACAGAAATCTTATGGGAGTCCAGAAGATCGAAAATAGCAATGACCAGGTAGAAAAACTTACCTGTAGCAGTTTTCACATCATGGCATCAAAGCAGTTTTAGAAAATCAAAGCAATCGTACATTAACTGCGGTTGGCTATTGTTTTGTTTTCCTCAGATTACATATTTTTAAATGTTGTCTGTTTTGATAAGCTTCAAGTGGTAGTAGACTTCAGCCGAGGCTGTGACATTTGAAAAAGACATTCATTGATTTCCGTGTGCATTACCTTGGTTGTAACTGGATGTACAAAATACGTGGTTCACCCATTTCATTTCTTGGCTATATCTTCTATTTATTGATAAAACTGCTGCTAGATTGGCCTTGGTTTCTCACTGTTACACCCCTCCCCAAATCAGGGCTTGGAATTTTCCGCGGAAACGCGGATTTCCGCTTTTTTCAAATGTTCTGTCCGCACATTTTATTATATTTCCTCGTAAAAAAAATCGGATTTGATATAAAATTTCCCCGGCAAATTCCTTTCTTACTGACGACGTTCACCTCGAAAAGCGGAAGTTGCTCTTTATGTTTCGGAGGAACATAAATTGTCAACATTGCCGGGGCATCTGGGATAGCGTGGTGGGATTTTCAATGGCGTCTCGTGTTATTGTGTAAACCGCGGCGACAAATACTACGGCTCTGCAGCCAAAAATGTGTGGGTTGGGAGTGGACGAACGAGCTAAAAGGACGCAGGAGCATGCTACTGATGGTGGTAACATTTTTTTTTTTGTTTAAGTCCTCCTGATTTTTGTCGGGAAAGGTTCACATTGACCATTTCAAGGCTGGGTAGTGGACATGATTTGGGCCGTAAAAGTTTCCGCGTTTTTTGTCATTGGTCATTCCAATTAAGCCCTGCCAAATTGTAGAAGGGTTCACTGGACTCGGCATTTGCAAGACTAACAACTGAGCTAGTTGATCAGAGAATTATTTCACGCATAAAGTGCGATCTGAACCAAACTGCTTTGGTAAGCTTTTTTCATTCTATACAAATCATCCATCATCACTACTTTAAGAGTTATTGGCAGATGGCGTTCATCTTACTTCCAACTATGAAAGTTAGTTGTTCATTGTAAGGTTGGGGCTCGGCAAAATAGCTCGACAGCTCTTAGTGTAAAGTAATATTTATTGTCTCTGAACTATCAGAGTCCACACTTAGATTGAATCTTGAACAACTTATAATCTGGTTGATTCTTGAATGGCATTTCCTCACTTGTTCCTGACTACATTGTACGTTGTTCTATCCAGGTACTGGTGGCGTCATCTATGGTGAATTATCTGAAGCTGACCTGCAGTCAAGTTACGGCTCAGCAGCCAGTGATGCCCCAAGCTACATAGCTGACATGGAAGGCAACAGAAAGAATAATGAGAAACATTCCCGCAGAATGATGAGACGGTATTCACACCTTCTTCACAGTGCATTCTGGGATTTCCAAACTGGTTACCACCAACAACATTCAATCATTTTCGTCACAAAACTCGTTCTTAAAAACATTTGACAATTTTCAACCTACTTCGTATTTGCATTGTTGCTCTATGTTGTGTTTCTTGGCCAAGCAGTCACAGAGATAAGGAATTAGCCTGCAAGTTCCACTTTAAGACTTAAGACAAGACTTTGATCTTAGGCCCCCACTTTACAATTACTGATAGACTTAAAGTTAAGCCATGTAACTGTTAACACGTCACAATCAAAATAATTACTATGCACATTGTCGCAGATCTAGGATTTATGGGTATATAGTTCACTACTGTGGCTGGGTGTAGCAGGGTATAGTTCACTGCTGTGGCTGGGTGTAGCAGGGTATAGTTCACTGCTGTGGCTGGGTGTAGCAGGGGTATAGTTCACTGCTGTGGCTGGGTGTAGCAAGGTATAGTTCGCTGCTGTGGCTGGGTGTAGCAGGGGTATAGTTCACTGCTGTGGCTGGGTGTAGCAGGGGTATAGTTCGCTGCTGTGGCTGTGTGTAGCAGGGGTATAGTTCACTGCTGTGGCTGGGTGTAGCAAGGTTTAGTTCACTGCTGTGGCTGGGTGTAGCAGGGTATAGTTCACTGCTGTGGCTGGGTGTAGCAGGGGTATAGTTCACTGCTGTGGCTGGGTGTAGCAAGGTATAGTTCGCTGCTGTGGCTGGGTGTAGCAGGGGTATAGTTCACTGCTGTGGCTGGGTGTAGCAGGGTATAGTTCGCTGCTGTGGCTGTGTGTAGCAGGGTATAGTTCGCTGCTGTGGCTGTGTGTAGCAGGGTATAGTTCGCTGCTGTGGCTGTGTGTAGCAGGGTATAGTTCGCTGCTGTGGCTGTGTGTAGCAGGGTATGAAAGTGTTGTTTCTATTAGTAAATTACATTTTGTTTATGAAAAAATGAATGATTGAGGGTCTGACAAGTGAGCTTTCCTGGGACGTACTGGATTTTATGGACTGCAGTAGTGCCCACAACCTAATGCAATAGTGTGGGCTGATCGAACCTTTTTTTTTCAGAGTGTACGAGGTAGTGAAATCGATCTTCGTGTCTGGTACACCTGGCACCAAGGTTGAGCCTTTGGATGCCACGTTTGGGTTCGACAACTCATCACTGGCAGATGATGAAATTCCAGTTCTGCTTTATAATGACCCAGGTAAGATTTTATAAGGGTTTTGTGAAAATACCGTAAACTCGCGAGTTAACGCCCTGGACACTTAAATTGGGAAACCCTGCGACAATGGGGTGGGTGATTACCCAAAAAGTGGGCGTTTAAAGCGTAAAGTTGCAAAAGTCGGGGGTGGGCGATTACCCAAGCAGTGGCCGCTTACGTGTCCACATTTTAGCTGAACTGGGCAATTGTGCCGGGTGTTCATTCGAGCACAAGCTTAAGTCGGAGCCCGAGGCAAAGCTGCGGACAAAAGCACAAGTTCAAGCTCAAGTTCTGTCAGCGGTAAGTTGGGGATGGGCGTTTACCCGAGAAGCTGAAATTTGCGCAGTGGGGGGATGGGCAATTACCGAAACAGTGGGCGCTTACATCGAAATTTGGCAATAGTCGGGTGTGGGCAATTAACCCAGACGTGGGCATTAACCCATGAGTTTACGGTACTTCAAAACATTTTGGGTAGTTGAGTCTTACCCATAGAATATACCCAGAAGCGAATTTCATCTATGGTGCTGGTTTTTTTAATGCATTGTGGGTGGCTCTTGACTCTTTAAACAACTAGTGACATCTCAAAATACTTGGTGACTGCTTATAAGCAATGATGGAAAACAGCACTTAACCATTATTGAAAGCATGGGTAGGGGGTCAGCTTCCTTCAACATGCTTTATGCTGCGAGTATGACAAAAGAACTATCATATGATAGCTAAAAGGAAATCAGGTACAAATCATACAAATGCATCGAATGACTAGAGAGACTTAGCAAATCTTGTGCATGAAAGATTCTCTAGGCACGCGTCAACCAATCGCACTGAAGTGAAATTAAATCCCAGGGGTGCGTTGTAGCTGTAGACACCAGAAACTCGTGTTGATTGTTGCCAGAGAGTGTCTTCTGCTTACTGTTTCCACATCTACTCCAGGTGATGGAGGAGGCAAGGTTAAGGAGGCGTGCGAGTCTTGCCAAACATGTACTAAGGAATATCAAAAGCATATAAATTGGAATGAATCTACCATCACTGTCAAGGTATGTGATCTTTCTGTTATTTTTTGTTTTGGTGTATTTATTCGGCAGTTACTTTATAGATGGCGCTTACTCTGTTTCCGGATGCACTTGGAACACGTTGGCATTAATTGGTTACGCATTGGACACTTTGTGTCTATTTGGTGGCCACTTTCCGAAATATCTGTGGTATTTATCCGCAATGTAATGCGTCGGTTTTCATGGCCTGCAGTTGTGAAAGTTGAAAATCTGAGTGAGGCATCATCAATCGTTCTTCTGTTGTCTGACTCAAAAATTGTAAGCGGACCTACCCTTTGAAAATTATACCAGTCAGACTATGCATTTTTCTACTTCGACAAAAGAGGGAGTTAGTGCCATCTTAATTTGATTGTTTGGTTTTACTCTGGCATTGGACATTCCTATAAGATGATACAAAATGATAGTCATATATTTTCAAATTGATAGGTCACGTCTCATTTAAATAAAAATGAAACAAAACTTCTAGGTTTTAGTGAACATTTTATTGACATACAACTCTTAACTGCTCTTGACTTATTTCAAATATTTACCTGTTTTTTGAAACCAAATAATTTATATTTTGAGAAATAATTTGTTGCACTTCACTAATTTTGCCAAGAAGGTAATTTCCTACCTCACCTAATTCACATGGCCAATCTTTTGCCTTGGACCTTGTATCCTATTCTTGTTCATGTGCACCCCCTAAACATGAAGATCAATTTTTGTTGGACAAGGTGAGCTATAGTTGAGCACGATATGCAGTTTTTTATCTAAAGCAGGTATTTCACAGCATTGCCAATTTACAATTTTTTTAACTTAACTTTGACAAAAACAGATTTCAAGATTACTTTGATAACTTTCCTGTAAGTCATCAGTACCTGCTATGAAAACAATTTATACTCGCATGGTTAACTTCAATGATCGACTTTTATTCATGTCTGAACATCTTTCAGCTATGTGACCCATGGACAAAGCCCGGAAGTACTTCGCTCTCTGGAGCCCGGCGCAAGAGGAACGTTGCCATTGACTTTCAGCTCAATCCCACCCAGCTGACCATAGCAAAGGTGGCGCCACAACCATTCAACGATAAACCGTATTTGACTAATGCTCAGGTATGTATTAACCTATTGTCAAAATGACATCCGATTTGTTATATCCTAGGAAGAGAAGGCCAAAGACACGATTCATTCCGATGTGCGTCATGCGAGCAGACTAATGTTTATGCAAATCATCTTGTTATCAGTAAACACTGGACCAACAAATTTACCCGATTGTAGTGAGAAAGTCAAATTGCGGAGAGTTGGTGTGAAAGATGGCATATCAACTGATTTTTGACAACTGATCCTCTAAGGAGAAAAGATCACTGTGCTTTTAGTACATAGTGAATTGTAAGCTTGTTAATAGAATTAAAATTATGTAAGACCCTGTCAACCACTCTGTGCAGTCATAAGATACTTACAGACGAGTATATATGAAACTTACCTGTCAGTGAAACTATAAATCTCCTGAAAGAAGAAAGCATGAAGTTTTTAATTTTGACTTTAGATGGCTCTGCCATTAATTGGCACATGTGACCGTCTTCTTGGTAAAATTTAGAAAAAGAAACGTACACTCATAACAAAACAACGCCATGAATGATAGGGATGAACTGCGTTTGATATAAAATAAAATATTCCTGGTGACACCTCAAAAACTATTACACTTTTCTTAATTATCATTTTTTCTTTGTTTTATGCTACTTTTTTCATAAAAATCATAACATGCTGTTCTGTGTTTAGCTCCTCATGCAAAAGTTGAACATGTTATAAACAATAGTTACTCCAAACACTGTTTTGGATTTTGCATCAAACATAGTTCTGTAACCGTTTCTTTCAAATCCAATCAGTCATTGATGAGATATGCTGTTCCAAAATGAACTACCTTTGGACATTTTATGGTCCTACGTAGCTCCAAGTTAACAGCTACATTGTAATATTCATGGCTTTCACACAGTTATGCTTGGTACAATCTTCTTTTCCATGTTCTATGTGAATAGTGGGTTGTGATAACCGGGGTGAAAAATTTACACGTTTGACACGCTCTGAGGACGTGGAGTATTGGAACACCATGTGAAGCGTGTCATACGTGTAAAACGTGGCGTGTCAAACGTGTAAAACATGACGTGTCAAACCTGTAATAACTCTGTTCCTGCAGAATCCATTCAAAATATATGAAGACTTTGAGGCTAGCATCACGTTAGAATACAAAGACACAGAGGGGGACCGTGTCCAGGTCAACATCACCAACCAGCCGCCTCATGGTACCGCGTCTGTAATAGGCTGCTGTACAGTGCGTTACAAGCCCCACAAGGACTTTGCCTCTGATGACATCATTAATGTGACCTTAAACGAGGTCAACATGCCCAATGGTATGTTTATCAAATGAATGGCAGATGTACTGGAGTCCAATATAGAGGTGGTCAGAATGTCACAGTAGCTTTAATTTTTTTAAGTTAGTGGTCTACTTGGGTTGCCTGATCTCATCTGTTCCTTAATGGTACGACATTTACGTCATGAACTATTTTCTGCAAGCCTCTGTAGAAAGTTAAACATTTAGGAAGTGTGCCACCTGTAAGTGGAATCATGGTTAATTTGTAAGAGACAGGAACTTTGAAAACTTTAACCTTGAATCAGTATTCAAATTCTCTACCTAGATTAGAAAACAATTAAACGTGGCAACAAACCCTTGTTCCACGGAAGAAACTTAATTTTGATTAAGCAAACTATAGGCCCCACTTATTCCTTAATCAGATGGGAGGTGATTTTTGTTAGTGCAAATAACTGACATCGTGTTATTCCTTAAGAATATGTTGAGCCAATATGACTCATGCACCAAAGAACTTCCAGTTATTTTCAATCCCTGAAATCTCACCTATTTGATGAATTAAGGAACATTTTGCTGTTTCATAATAGTAATGGTCTAAATGAGAATCTGTGACGGAAGGCGGTTTTATAGACTGAACCTTTTTAATTTGACATGATTGCAGACATTACCCCCAACGTGGTCTACACAAACATATCCGTCCACCTGGTCAATGACAACGATGAACCAATCCTCTACTTTGCACCGTACGACTTCGACGAACACCTGACGTATGTCACAGAAGGCGGCAAAGGCTCGAATTACGATGTGAGTTGACATGAACGTTGAATGTGCTTTCTGTGTAGGATTAGAAAATGTTTCACAAAATGTTAATGGTTCAACCAGTTAAAGGAATTGATTTCCCTTGTTTTTCAGAAAACTTGTCTCGCATGGACACAGTGATGTTTATAATTTGAATTTTTCTTCTGGGGCAGATTTCATGAAAAGTGACTATTATGTAAGTCAGAAAACTGGCTTAAGCTCCAAAAAACTACTTCTGAAAAAATAATTATATCTCATCTGTGTCTGAGAATACACATGTAAGTGCTATTTACTGACGGAGGCAATAGTACAAAATTTCTAGACTGTTGCGCTCGTCGACTAAACCTTTTTATGCGCCCACTTTATATGTGGACGCATTATGCCATCATCTCCGTCTGTCCGTCCGTCCGTCCGGGCGGCGTCCGTTCGGCGTCCGGCGTCCGCTGCTTTATCTCCAAAAGCCTTTGACATACGTTCATGAAATTTGGCACATATGTTCCATTCATGAATGGGACGGCATGTGCGAACTTTCGGATGGATCCGACTAACGGTGTGCCCCCTAGTGGCAATTTTAGTTTTTTACGCTTACCTTTGTATCTTCAAAAGTCCTGAACGGATTTTCATGAAATTTGGTGTGTAGGCACCTATTAGTGAGATGACGCTATCCTCCGGTTTTCAGATGGATTCGACATAGTTTGCGCCACCTAGTGGCCATTTCTACTGTTTTTGAGTCTGTATTTTTGCGTCCAACCCTCTATCAACCAAACCGCTCAAAGGATGATTGTGAAAATTGGCATGTATGTGCTTACTATAAAGAAGACAGCTGACAATGATTTTCAGACGATTTGGACTACTGTGGCGCCTCCTAGTGGCAGTTTTGTTTTTTTGCGCCTATGGCTGTATCTCCTAAACCGTTTGCAGGATCTTTACGAAATTTAATAAGTATATTTATATGATGTCAAAAAGAGAGGATGACAACTTTTGGACGGATTCGGCAACCAGTGTGCCCCCTAGTGGCAATTTTATTTTTTTGCGTTTACCTCTGTATCTTCACAAGTCCTTAACGGATTTTCATGAAATTTGGTATGTAGGCACCTATTAGTGCGATGACGCTATCCTCCCGCTTTCGGATGGATTCGACCTACTTTGCGACACCCAGTGGCCATTTTTACTGTTTTTTAATCTGTTTTTTGGCGTCCACCTTTCTGTCAACCAAACCGCTCTAAGTATGATTGTGAAAATTGGCATGTATGTTCTTACTATGAAGAGGACGGTTGACGCTGAATTTCCCATGAATTTGACTACTGTGGCGCCTCCTAGTGGCAGTTTTTTTTGCGCCCATGGCTGTATCTCTCAAACCGTTTGCAGGATCTTTACTAAATTTAGCAAGTGTATTTATGTGATGTTGACAATGGACGATGACGACTTTAGGATGATTCTGACTACCGGTATGCCTCAAGTGGCAATTTCAGTAATTTTACATTGACCTCTGTATTTTCATAGGTCTTGCAGGTGAATACTTTGTGTTACTTCGTGACTATGAAGGAAAAGTTCCAAGTAGAAATTTGTTTCTGGCATTCTAATGCTGTGCTAATCTCGTATGTTGGTAAATTTGTTTTTAATTCTATGTTTCTGTGGTGCTTTAAGCAACTGATGTATAGGATGTGCTTGTATTATGAAGATCACTCACATTTTGCCCCTAGCCTATTGAGGAGACAATGATCATGCCTTTCCATTTTGCAAAGTACAACATACTACATATATGCCCTCAACTGGCCACTTTATGGTACCAATAAACAACCCTAGAAGGATACCGTATACGGTGCAATTGTGGGCGCATTTCAACGCTCGGCGTTGCTCTTGTTTCAATAGTTGTGAAGTTTGAGCACAAGACCAAATTTAAGATTTAAACTTTAAGTCACTATCATGAAACACGTCCTGAGGTGATGACGAGCAAACTTAAGGCAATTTTTAACTGCCAGTAGTTTATTGCATATTTTGGCTAATTGCCACTAATATATCCTTGTTTCAGGTCGTAGTCGATAATGAGATCACAAGCGTCACTTTCGGTAAAGTGCTCGTTTACGACGTGGATGCCAACAATATCTTCACAATACAGATTGACGAGACTGGTCTGAATGAGACGCAGTTCAAGCTAGAGACGAGGGAAGTGAAGGAGTTTGAGAGTATTAAGAAACACATAAAGGTCCCCTTCACCATGTCTTATGTAACCACGTGGTATGCAGTTGAGATCAAGGCCACTTTCCCTGAAAATTACTATGGTAACCTGACAATGGGAGTTATTGCCACGGATCAAGATGGGGTCCATTCAGGAGGTTTGTATAATTGTTTAAAATTGTTGCTCTTTCCAGCCCAGTAATTATTATTAACACTTGGTTCAAATTTTGTGTTTAAAGTTACTGCTCTTTCCTGCTCTGTAACTTATATTGTATTACCACTAGGTTCATGGAACTGATTTTACTATAAATCAGGACAAACTTCTGTAGAACTTGTTTCTAACTAAAGTTAAGTGGGATCACACAAGTCTTCACAAGATGTCACCATGCATTACAAACAAAGCGCGTGCTAGCTTAAGTCACAAAAAATTCTTGCATCCACGGAATGCAACCCAGGTTATCACATCAACATTTCACGAAATTTTGCCAAAATAAACATAATTAAGGTGTATTTTTTAATCTCTCAGTGTTGCACCATGAAACAGATGATAAATTTTACCAAATTTTCTTTTTTGGAGTTAAAAAACGCAAATACATGCAAAGCTGAATTTTGCAAAGATTAATGGTTAAGCAATGGCTAATGAATAAACTAATCATATGATTTAAATTGGGGATGACAAATTGAATAAAACTTCATTATACTATGATGAATTTTTTTGTTTGATGAAGAATCAGTATTGTGGGTGTGAATCTGGCTGTGTAGGCGCACTGAGATACAACGTGGTAGATTTGTCCTGACCAGTTTATTATAGAGTGCTAGAGGTACATTGAGCATAACTGAGTATGAATTCTACACTATGTAGTGAGAATATATAAAGGCTACAAGATGTAACAGCTAATCTAATCAAAGTGGATACATGTGTATGTGTAAGGTAGCTCCAACAGTAGCTCTAGGAACAAGAAGTACTACTAACTGCTAGTCACCTTCGCTGAGAAAGTGGACGAAAACTGCATCTGAGAGTTTCTGTGTAGAATGAACAAAACCCAAACACAGTTATGAAATCTGCAACAAACACAAATTGCCTAGTAAAGTTAACATAACTGAATATATTGACGAGGCTCAGTAGCTACAGAGCCCTATTTAACCTTGTTTCCAATTTTTGCTTTTTCGTTACAAAAATTTGTTTTATTACAGGCATTTATCTGAATCTTTATGTCCGTGGCAACCCCTGTGTCCATGGCAACTGCTCTGGACCGCCAATGTACAAACCTCCTTGCATCAAAGGCAATTGTAGCCTTCCTTGTAACCCTGGCAACTGTTCCACCCCCTGTAACCCAGGTAACTGTAGTATTCCGTGTACTCCCAAGAAATGTCCCAAGAAACTGGGGTTGTCTGTGGCCTGCATTCAAGGAAACTGTTCCAAAGACTGTGACTTTGGCAACTGTACAGGATGTTCTCCAAGAACTTGCCATGTTAATTGCACCATTCTGCCAGAGTGCGCTTTGTGTTTCAATGCTAGCTTGAATGGTACGTGTCCATCCAACTGCACCCTGCTTGGCTGCAACAACTGTACACTTGGAACGTGTGATGCTTGTCATCCCGGCAACTGCACTGACTGTATCCGTGGTAACTGTACTGAAGCGCCGGAGCCCCCCAAGGAGTCGTGTATCAAGGGTAACTGTTCTGCGGACTGTGACTTTGGTAACTGCACAGGTTGCATGCCACGAACCTGCCATTCTAACTGTACAGTCTGGCCAGAGTGTGCGCCATGCTACAACAGTAGCTTAAACGGCAGCTGTCCTGCAAACTGTTCCTCTATTGGCTGCAACAACTGTACACTGGGTACATGTGATAGCTGTTACCCGGGTAACTGCACAGGCTGTATCCGTGGCAACTGCTCAGAGGAGTTCTGTATCAAGGGTAACTGTTCTGCCAACTGTGACTTTGGTAATTGCACTGGCTGCAGTCCAGGAACTTGCCATACAAACTGCACAGTATTACCAGAATGTGCGCCTTGTTTCAACGCCAGCTTGAACGCCAGTTGCCCAGCCAACTGCACTGTCCTTGGCTGCCACAACTGCACTTTGGGAACGTGTGATGGCTGTTACGCTGGCAACTGCACTGACTGTGTCCGTGGCAACTGCACCGAACCGTGCGAGGAGGTGGAATGCTACCCATGTGACCCTGGTAATTGTGCCCCACTCTGTGACCCCGGCAACTGTAAGGATCACAACGCCACCTGTGTAAAAGACTACTGTCCATCCGAGACTGGGGATCCCAACTGTACAACTAAGGGACGTGCTTATGGTTTCCATGACAACGGCTACTCATGTGCTTGTGAACTAGGCTACACTGGTAAGATAACTTAATATTTGGACATTCTTTTGATATGGCTCAGTTTAGATTTGTCTGGGTGACCAACTTGGAAGTTATGACCTGAACCCCTTTTTATCACTCATTGTTAACAGTGATACCCAGTATTTGTTTCACCTTTGGGTGGCACACTTCGGTAATTGCCTGTTTTTTGTCTGTGGGCCCCGGGCTGCAGGAACTTTGAAGATAAGGTTTTGTGAGAACTTTCACCTGGAAATTATTTTAACAAAATATTTTCACCTCATTCATGGTATACTTTTCAAATGTAGAAGTTTCCACGTTTGAAGGTGTACACTTTCGTTTCGTATAGTTTGTCAATGAATTTGGTGAAAAATTACAAAATGCTGAAAGTTAGCAATGTTGGGAGATATGCTTATTGATCAGGATTAAACCTATTCAGTTATACAGCTGGTCCCCCCTAGAGTACTGATAAGAAAGAAAATATTTAAAAAATGGTTAACAAAATGGTTTAAGAATTAATATGTATAATCAATATGTTACGTTTGACACCTACATGCATGAAAACACCGCTACACTTTTTGTTTGAAAGCTTGATACTGAATTGCTTGTAATGGCAAAACAATCTCCTGTCTTCAGGTGTGCAGCTGTATAGCAAAACATGTAACTTTTCTCTTTGTTTTATACTCCTTTTGTTTTTTTTATAAAAATCATGTTTGTTATGTCTCTTTGTATTTATGTATCTTTTTTTATAAAAATCATGTTTGTTATGTCTCTTTGTATTTATGTACCTTTTTTATAAAAATCATGTTTGTTATGTCTCTTTGTATTTATGTCTCTTTGTATTTTGCTATATAGCTGCACACCTGAAGAAATGAGATTGTTTCAACACTACTAGCGATTCAGTATCAAGCTTTCAAACAAAAAGTTCAGTCATGTTTTCAACGAAGTTTGTGTTCACGAAGAGCTACTACTGATATATACTCTACTGTAGATGTATAAAGTATACAATTAAAGATATTTGAAATTATTGAATACTTTATGTACAGTCCGTCATTATTTTGATAAGAATATTGTATCGGGCGTTTTAGCAGACATATTTAAATATTGTTGGTCTCATTAAGCAAAAGCTACTTGATGGACAGCAGTAAAAATGAACTTTTAAAAAAATCACACCACCCACACAACGGTAAGAAATTGCTTTAAGTCATGATTACTAGCCAGATGATGATTATACGAGTAAGTGCTGGATTAAGAATCGCAACTGATCGAGTATGAAAAAGTGGTAATTTTTTAACACGAAGACTGGTACCTGTGATAGATGTACATCTGCATTACCCACGGGTACCAGGAATGACTTTCTCTTTTGTGATTGGTTAGTGTTGTTGGTTACAACCGCCCTCTACTGCTCAACATAAGTTCTTTTTAAATTATGAATTTGGAATACTTTATGTAGTCAGACCAGAAAAAAAGCAAAGTGCCAGCTGAAAGCACTCATGGAATGTATTTGACACTCTCAAAGTTGACTTGTTCACCACTGGAGTTGTTCACTGATGAAGTCAGTCATCAAAATTATCATCAAAAGTGCAGCTGCTGTCTCAATGTACAAATCCTGTGTGTTTACGTGGCCACTAACATTGAAAAAAATTGATAATTCACTCGCACTTATTCTGATGTATCACTGTTACGCGATTGTTGTGAGCACAGACGTTTTGATGTATCTTCACAGAAGTTACGTCTTTTGAATTTTTATGGCGCTGTACTAGCCACTGCGACTCCAACGGTCATTTTACAGATATATCCAGCCATTGTCACTCACGTGGCTGGATACTAGGAAGAATGATTCACGGGCAGCTATATGAACAAAATTCAAAAAAAATAAATTATAAAATGGTTGCAGGAAATTGAATTCAAAGATTATGGGTAAAAAATTCTGTTCCAAGTTTTTTACAGAACTGTTTTTGAACTTGATTTTTACCAATTCCGTTTTTAAACAAAGTTTATGTTGTCCCCATTGTAGGTATAAACTGCCATCTAGAAGTCGACGAGTGCGCTTCTAATCCATGTCCCAGCTATCACCAGTGTATTGATCACCTCGCCTACTACGAATGTGTGTTTAAGAGAGACGCAGCAGACGCCACCATCTCGGCCATGTTGATTGGTGTCAGCGCTGGTGTCGGCGTTCTTGTTTTTATTATCCTCGTGGTCATCATCGTTGCCACCGTTGCTGTATGTCGCAGACGGTACGTTGTTTTGAAAGCATTCCTGTTTCACTGTCGCACAAACTTGATATTGATTCACGTAAAAGTGACCGGCAAGAATTTCTGCCACATCTTGTAAGAGACTTATGGGTAATGGATACCATTGATTGATCATATACAGATGAGATGAGCTCAAATGTTTATAATCTGCTCTCCGTTCAAATTCCACTGCTTATACACAATGGTAACCTCCAATGTTTGTGTGGAAACTTATTGCATTTCTAATAACATGGAGTGGCTGGGTGATCTGATAGTGGGATTTAAGCCAGGCTGATGGACAGGGTGGCCCGTGGGGTGTGGTGGGGCAGGGAGACGGTCTCTTACTGACTTCTTGGCATTTCTCTTAGAAATTGACGAGATAGACTGACGCAATATTTCAGTGTAACCATCCTTCTTGTTCAAGAAACCCAAGGTAATTCACTACTTTCACGAATTTGCCATTTTTAAAAACGAGGTGTTGCATCCAAACTTCAAAGGGTTCTGCTTCTTTGGAACACGTGCTTTTGTATTAATTTTGCTGTGTTAAACCTGATGTTAAAACAAGTCATTGTGTCCTAAACAACAATGCACAACAATCATTTTTGCAGCGCCACCAAGTGTGCCAGTAGTGAATATGGGGAAGCAATATTCATGCTTTTCTTATTTCGGATTTTGAGTTAATTTGAGCAGTTGCCTAGCACGTATGGAATTTGCTGTTACACCTGTGTGATGGGACGGATGTTTTAGTGTTGTAGAAATATTGTAACATCCCGAAAGGACAGTTACCTTATGCTGTTTGTAATGCTTGCCCCATGGTCATTTTGCTTGCACTGTGCCCTTGTTTAAAATGTGCATGACTGTGTACTGCCCATCACGACCTGTCAAAGGGATTCACTGTAGGGTACCACTTGCTAATCTAGCACCTCGCCTCTTACGTTGTCTTATGTTTGTGCTGTAATATCTCATCAAATTAGGGCACAATTATTGGAGGACAAGTGCAATTTTGTTTCCCTTTTTCATGAAAAGTTAGTCGCTTTTTCAAATTTAAGTTTTTCATCATGGTTACATGTAGCACAAAGTAAATCTGCAGGGCAGTTATTAAGAGCAGTTAGAAGACCTGGAAAATGAAAAACCTATTTGGCAATTACTTTTTTGAAACAGATGCCCACCAATTAAGTATTTAGCAAAACTGACCATTTTTATGCGCTCACGTGATACATGAATATGTGATAACATATTGTTGTCATCCTGTCCAGTGGTCAGATCTTAATGAAAATTGGCACAAATGTGCAGAGCATCTCTAAGTTTACGCCACTTTTCACTTGCCACAGGGGTGTGCGACTGGAGCATGCTGGCACCAGTCAATTTTCGGGTTGATTTGTCTTTTTCATTCGTATTTGGATGATATCTTGAGAACCAATCGGTGAAACTTGACACAGAGCTTTCAACTATAATACGTAAACAAAGACTAATTTTCTGGCGGATTCGACCACTGCAGTACCCCCTTGTGGCCATTTTGATCTCATTGGAAAAAGAATTTACACTGCTTTCAAGAGGAAGAGCATTGACATGAAAGTGATAAGCACCTTGTGAAATATTCTGCTTGTGGTGCACTGTGGGTGAATATCAAGGCTTCACATTGCTCTTGTCCTTCTCTTCAAGAGCATTCAACATTGTTCAAAATTGTGTTCGTTAATAACTGTGGTAAAGATCTTGGAAGTTGTAAAACATTGGTTTGGTGTTGCAGTATGACTAACCTATTCTCCAGAATTGGTTTGGTGCTACGGATATTGTTTTTTTGAAAAAACGAGAAAGCAACATTCTTCTTGTTTGCCATATTGTGTCCTAAATTGGCAAGTTTTACTTGCTTGCTTTGTGATTTACTCACCTGTAAGTTTACAAAAACGTTTTGGGTACGCGCCATCAATGGTGCATTCATGATCCAGTGTATGTGGTACTCCCTGAGAATAGACACCTGCTGTGTTCGTTTTAGGCGTATTCCAAGGAAAGTCGAGGATTGTACGAAATTATCTGAGAGTGATTCGTAAGTAGTCTCAGTTAACAGTTCTTAATATGTAAGAGATGTTAAGTTATCTTCTGCCCTTTAAGATATAGCTATGGTAAATTTTAATTTCTTTTTAGGTTATTAAGCAGCAATTTTAGTAAAAGGACCTTGGGTGGCGGGATTAATTTTTTACCACTGAAATTGACTTTTTCTCTTTTTTTAAATACTTGCTACATCGATTCTTAAAGTTTTACTCACTGCTTTGCAGTATAAGCATTTTCTGTCAAGTTAACATTTTTAACAACGAGTTTGTAGACAAATTTGAGATATTAAGAACTTTTTTTCCCTGTTGTGTTTAAGTTTATTACCATATTCGGTCTGGCTTGATGCCCACGTCACTTATGGTAATGGTCAGATGTAGGCCTAACGTGCCTGCATTTTGAGAACCAGTTTTCTCCACTGAATAATGGGCATCAAACTGGTTCTCAAAATATGGGCACATTATATCCGACTATTGCCTCACTCTTAATCATCATGCTCGACTCAACGCTTTCGTAGAAGTGCCTATCCCTGACCCTACGTATATGTCTTTGTGAATGCCAGGAAACAGTTCCCAAAAAGTATGCAACTTTATTTCCTTTGAGTAATAAACAGTCAGTCTCAGTGGCACCTTGTCATGCTCAAGTGGGGAAAATACCCACTGTTTAAGCCAAGGATTACATGAAATGGTTCTGTTTCGGCTAATTACTTTACTCATTATACATGAATACAAAAAATGAAGAAGGCATTCGCGACAACTTCTTATCAAAATTCTTTTAATTAGCCATGCTTGAGTAACTTCTGACTCTTGAGTTTTTGTTTTCTTAAGGGCCACAACGAAAATGGGAAAAGGCAAGGGCCTGCAGAAGAAAGGCAAAACGTGAGTATTGCCCTTGGTAAAAGATGACTCTTGAATATGTATCAAATTCATGGGTGCTCTTGAGTGGGCTGTGCTCAGGATGAATGGATTTTCTTTTTCCCCCACCACGCATTAGTGCAGAACAGGGGACGTAGGAGAGAGCCTTGGCTACACGTTCAGCGAGAACGCGCAAGTTACCAGAGGTCACAGAGCCAGACAAGGGTTGTGGGTGCGGGAAACAGGTGGCAACTGTGAGGAGGAGGTCAAACCTACGACCAGGTCTAATTTTCAGGGCCTGGTTAAAAGCGCGACTTGAGCAAATTGGTTGTTGTCACATCTTTTTACGGGAGCTTTTATCATTTTGTTCAAAGTTTGTACCAAGGTGTAGGTGGGGCAACAGCGTCAAGAATTAACCAGTCAATTTTGGTAACCTTGATATTTTTTCAAGGTCATAGGGAGATCTGTTGAATCTGCATCCCATCATGTATTATATGAAAGTTCATTTTAAAATGAAATTTTCTCATTTGAAAATTTGGTACTATTTACGTGTTCAGATATGACGGAAACAAGGTGTGTCAACGATTCTCATCTGAGTTTTCTTTACGTAAAAATATTATCCATAGCATTATGGCCTTGAAAATGCATGCATCCCAGTTTGGTCACCTTGTGACAAATGTATGTTGTCATCTGAATACAGTGGAAACGGAAAACTAGGAGCTGTTTCGTATAATTCTCTAGAAAGGTCACATACGGAGATACATCGCAACGAGTTGCGTTATCTAATCTTCATTAAGAAGTTTGGCAGCCTTGTTCAATGTGGGCTCAGGATCCAATGCGATTATATTGAATACATCTGGGTCTGTCTTACTTGATCCTCCCTCGTCAGCCTCAATCTCGGCCTCCAACACCCGTTTTACATCCATCTGCACCATCAACTCCAGTTTTACCCTCCTCCCCTTCTCAATTTTTTCCCTCTTTTGGAGCCAGTGGGGATGTGAACATTATCAGTGTAGGTGTGCATAAACTAATTGGATATTGTCATCATTATCTTCAGTCCTTCAACCCCCTGGTCATCACAGACTACATTGCTCCCCCTCACTATAGTTGTGACATGCTTTTTGGGATACAAACCCCATGGAGGCGCCCATACTTCTTGAGGGAGGTTAATAATTTAGAACTGACCCTTATTCGGATATGGTATGATTTTGGCCTTTAGTTGTCTTTTATGAATTGATTATGGTGCCAAATCATGAACTGCTAATGATTTTTATGGGGTAAACCCACTGGGTGCTAAGGAATTTAAAGACGTACGGGAAAACTAGTCTTGGTGAAATGAATTGCTATTATAGTTATCGGTATATATGAACTGAAAACTCTTGAGCTGGTCTATAACATATGAAAAGTCTAAACAAATGTAATGAGTAGAAAACCTGGTTCTAAAAGGGGGGGGGGCGGTTTGGCTTTTCGCATACCTAGGTGCCAGATTTTATCTGTGATACTACGTAGTCCCTAAACTTTAACATAGTACAGCTGTACTGCAACCATAATATAAGAAACGATGTGATATGAGATTAGATAAAATGACAAAATATAAGATTATTAATTTTATTTTCATTACATGCTACTGGAATTTGTTGTTGCAAACACTGTCATTTGTTCCTTCCTGTTGTAGGATGTACTTCGTCCAATTTAGTAATATTAGCGATTATAATGAAGATAATAGGGTGATTTATTAACAAACTGTACTCAAAGTTGAACTAAGAATTATTTTTGCCATTCTAATCTATCATAATACGAAATAAAGATTGCTGTGTTTAAACTGCATCACTTCGGAATGAATAGACACAACATAGTCAGTGTCGGAAGTTTCAGGATTGAAAATGTGTCACTCAGGTGATACCGGTTGGGAGTAGGATGAAAGAGATTTCCTGAAATTTCAGCCCGCATCACGGTCCACTTATACTTTATAAAT
Source organism: Phoronis australis (assembly GCA_002633005.1). Taxonomy (NCBI): domain Eukaryota; kingdom Metazoa; phylum Phoronida; family Phoronidae; genus Phoronis; species Phoronis australis. Next base: position 238,822 of record NMRA01000076.1, on the reverse strand, counting down.
CAGAACACTGGCAGGTTACGAAAAGAAAACTAACCTTGACATATTGGCCCATCACATGGCAACACAGTATCAAGAGAGGGCCCCGTCTGAGAGGTAGACCCTTAACCTGCTCAAATACTCACATATGAAAGGCTACCTCTTTTGGAAAACTGGAAATGGCTGACATTTGATTCTGTCATTAGGTTACTTCTAAAAGGAAAAGAGAGGCAATTTAATCCAGCTCTGGGGAACCCTATGTGAGTGACCCCTTAAAATGATATAAGAAAAACATTAAAGTGTATCCATTGACGCCCCACGGGCCCACTCCAAAATCTGAAATTTGAATCAAATGATATGCAGGTTAAAAAAACAGAAAAAGTGACACCTTTGCTGGAGAAGGTGCCCTTAAGAACTGCACAGCTTTGCATTCAGTAAAATGGTCTTGAGTTCTTGAATTTAAAAATATGAATCAATTTTCTTTGAAAATCTGTGCATAACAATTTTTTTTTGGTTTTTCAATGTGTGCAAAATCTTTAAAATTGGAACCCTAAACAAAAATTTCCTGGCCTGGGTTCCCAAAGGGTAAATCCAACACGGAAGTAGACAAGTGTTCTTAATATTGGTCTGTCTTCGATATTTTTTGCCGTTTTCTTTTCTCTACTGTCAGGGCCCCTCCCGGTTGCTATAATGGTAATCTGCTTAAGTTCTGGGGCCCTTTCCAAGAAAATTGACTTTTAATAAGCTAAGACACCTTAAATTTCAGTCAATTTTAAGATAAAACTTGAATTTGTCTCAAGTACTTTTCAGGAATGAAATCTTAAGTTTGACTAACTTACCAGATGCTTGGAAGTTGAGACAACTCTTAAACTTAAGTCAAGGACTTATGAAGGCGCTCGCTACAAAAAATTCTCCACTCTTCATCTTAAAAATGCAGCGTTGCATTTGCAGTAACATGCCTATGACTCTCTAATATATTGCTACAACTAGACTTAAGGCCTTTGATAAAACGGGAGTGTAGTCCAAAATGTTCTTTTATATGCCTTATTAATAACATAAATTCTATAACAGTTCCGTGTATGACACATAACCCATTGTTGTCGCAAGACAGCAGTGTACTGATGAATCTATCTTCTTTTATCTTACTTGAAGAACTATCAATGGAAAATGGCACATTATTTTTTTCTATTCTTGACCAATTGTCTTTCGTGTTTTAGGAACAAGGCTATTGAAGAGGAAGCGGAGATAGATCAGTTGAACTGGGCAACGTATTCTGTTGATAACAAACCTCGGCGATCACCCTCACCCATGGCCTGGCAGGAGGATGAGAATGTCGGGGAGACCTCAAGGTCGATGAGAGAGCACGTCCCGCATAGTTGGGAGAAGGGCGGCAGCCCACGCCCTAGCCCCAGTCTGCGAGCTTCGCCGAAACTGCCACGTAGCAATGTGACACCTTCAACATCAGCAACACCTGTGGATGATATGGGCCCGTCTCTCGCTGGCGATGACAACACTTTAGATGGATCCCGTGTGGGCAGTGGGGCGAGTAATCAAGGCAGTCGTCCCAGCAGCAGCCATCGCTTGAAGTTGGATCCAAATGAATGCCGCACAAGCAAGTGGTTCGTACCTGAAATGCCCGGCAAGACCATGTACAAGCACCCAGGCCTCCGTTCCGGTGACCGTCTACGATCGTTGTCTATGGGTGACCTGTCGGCCATTCAACGTGAGTGGTCCGAGGTCTAACATTTAACTGAAGCCGCTTGGAATACGTACTTAATTCCCTGTAAAGGGTGACAAAGTTTATTTTTAATTCATTTGTAGCACAAAGGTGTTGTCCCGTGTTGTATTGTCTAAATGATAAACAAGATTAGTGGGTTTTGGGTATCTTTATATTATGCTTTTTATATTAATTGATAAGTTGACACCTTGCTCTTGTCGCCATGCCAACACTCAAATTTTTATTAAAGAATATTTTAATGAAGCTGGGAGACTGGTCCAAAACTCTATTATTTTGGTCAAAATTGCCCCTTTGGCACCGTTTAACTTGTTTAAAGCAATAGAAGTGAAATTGTGCTGTCACTCTTCCCTTTAGTTGATAGAATTGCATTAAGTGTTCGTTCAGTACTGGGAAGCTGGGACAACACCCCTTTTAGGGAGTCTGCACGAAAAACACCTTTTGTGATTCAGTACAATTAGAGAGGAGGGTAGCTTTGGAGACAACCTTTAAGTTCTACCAGAGGCTTTTAAAGACTTGCTTTTTTCAAATTATAATTGGACTTTCTTTGATTTTTGTTAGCACGGTTTCGGTCTAAGTTAACACCAAAAAACAGTTTCATGATGAAACGGGCCTTTTGTCTGGGAAGGATGTCGATGCCGGACAATAGCATCGCATTTGCATACAGCTAGAGGTCACTGTGTCATGGTGCATTCATTGCGATTTTGAACCCAATACACAATTTGACGAGCACAGCGACTGGTTAATTTTGCAGAAAGTGATGGAGTACACCTTTAAACCTTTAAAATTGGACCAGTGCTCAGAAGTGCCGTGGCCAGTGAGCAAGTTAGAAATGTATCTTATGCTGATTCGTGTCTTTGCAACTAATGTGCACGGTTATGTGCCTACGACTCCGAGCCTATTGGACTCGGTACCTGGGAGACTATACGGGTGTATTCAAGTTCATTATCCTTTGTGCAGATTTTACCTATTTGTGGCTGACTAATTTTCTTAAGAATATATGGTGTGGAAATACAATTTGGAATCTAACATAAATGCTTTATAAGTAAAGTCGTTGTAGCCGACAAGTATTCATCGAATTTTTCTCTTGCCTATTACTGTTATGTATGGTTGTGGTGAACTAAGAAGATACTTTGTTTTAATAAAGAGTGATTTATACATAAAGTAAACTTGATTACTTTTCTGCTCTACTGTCTTCTGCGTAGATATGATTGGTCATTTCATAACTTGTTTTTAAACACCAGGGACGCGTTTGCTGTCACAATTAGGGCAACTGAGGTTAGTCAAGGGGTCAAATTACATGCAATGGGAAAGCTGCCTGGGTGGGGGGGGGGAAGGGGGAGGTACTGGTCTATATTGTGACTGTGATGTTGTTCTGGGATTAAAATTAGGATAAAAAAACAATTTAGAGCATGGATTTGAAAAAAGGGACGCAAATTTTCAGGGAGCTTCCTTGAAGCAGGGGGTTGTTCCATCCTTTTGGATGGGTAGTTAATAATTCTAGCCGGGGATTCTTGGACAGGTGAATTTTTAACCCCTTAAAAGGCACAGAACGTAAAGAACAGACCAAATTGCATTATTCAAACTGGTTCTCTGCCACTGCCAGTGAAGCAGAAGTCAAACTGCTGACCAGATATTTTCGCGTTTGTTCACAAAGATTTTGAATTTCTGTTATATCAAAACATTTGCGTTTAGTTTAAATTTTCAAGAAAACAGTTTGTGAACAACTTGTCACTTCGTCGATTTTTCTTCCACTGGCACACGGCAAGGCTCTTCCTATTCGATTTAGCAAGACATTGACGTAGCACATTTCCCTTACATAAGGAAAATGTAACTTTTGACCTTTGATGTAAATACTGGAGACTGGCATTGAGGAACAAGTCAGACTTCTTTGATCGCATGCGCGCATATATATATTAATAGGGGTGGAGAATGGTATTGTGATGAAAAAGTTTTTATTTCGCCTTTGGATCTGACAAATTTTTCTAGAAATTCCTGCAATATTCAAAGTGAATGACTCTCACGTTAGCATCCTCAAGATGTAGATTCACCACGATCTGTTTAAAAGGTATTTTTACAGTTTTCGCTTCCCATACCTCTTTAACAGCCATTCCACGAGAAAAAAAAAAGAAATGAAAAATCACTCTAAGGGTCATCATTCAGATTTATCTTAAACTTTGTGTAATAATGTGGATCGTGGTGTGGCTGTGATACAAAAATCACTAATTTTGCACTTAAATTGGACTCTTGATTTTTACCTATGGGCCTTCAAAAATTGGCACGTTTTTGCATACCTAAAACAGCAATTTACTACTGTCAAAACATATGGATTGTATGCAATAGAAAAAACACAACATGATTGGAAAGTCACACAAGGACTCGAATAAAATTGATATAGATAACATGCCGCTACACTGTTTATTTTATCCTCCAGCGTTTTGGTACAGTTCTCAGTTTTTTGATTTTTTACCAACATTAATCCTTGAGTTCTTCAAACATATGTCCCGTTTCGTCTACTTGCGAGGTGGCAAGGGTGGACCTACTACTGCCCTATATTCACTGCGAGAAAAACACGTCCTCCATAGGTTTTTATGAACATAACATTGCAACATTAAACAAACGTTTTAGATTGTAAAAGTCACATTCGCTGACCAATTTTCAAAATTTAAATGCCTAATCACGTGCTTTCCATGAACTATTCATATGTGCTATTTACAAACTTTCAAAATGATGATTTAAAAATACTATTGTCACCCTTAATGTGTTTATGATGGTCTCATTATGTAGAGAAGGATAACATCAGAAGTCTGAGACGATTTAATTAACCACAACAGCAAGGTGTCTTTGATCAGAACCTGCAAATTCTGTTGTGCGCAAACCGGACGAGATGCCCAATCTCAACTGGTTAGGGTGTCATTTCATGTTCCAATCAAACGCCAGGCCTTGGTTTCAATTATTTTGACTGGGTAATCACTTCAGTACATGCACTGATTGCCAAGTGGAACCAGTCTGAATAATAATAATAAGTTATAATGCAAAGCAGATAAGATATACAATTAAATTGGAAGAATATTACAATATATTAAGTACTATATATCAATTATATGAATAAATATGTTATTTCATGCACGGGTTTGTGCACCAGGCTTTATAACAGTAAGTAGTTTATTGAAAGATACCAACGTCTTTCAGTACAGCTTGTGAAACACACGAACAAATTTATATGTATTTGTCAAACTTCATAATTGAAATACATAGGTACATGAACTCAAGTGGGAGCATGTGAACTACATTGTAAGCATGCTCATTCGATACAATAGCGGACTTGCAATCGAATCGATTTAGCGATTGCGTATGTCCGGCTGTTGATCAGCACCAAGCCTACAGGGATTCATAGGTGAAACGGTCATGGCTGGTTGACATGGAAACGTCTGCCGGTGTGATCACAGAACGTGCCATGCCTTTAACTGTTACTGCAACATTTTGTAGAGAAAAACACCCCTGACCTGCTAGACATAGTATTTCACGGGTAGCGCACCCCACCCCCACACGCCCAAGAGGCCACCACCCTTCCGTTACGACGGAAGAAACGTATATTTTTATGACGGCAAAGAAACGTAACAAACGCATAAGAGATAAGCAGTTTCCAGTCGTTAAAAATACTTGATTGATGTTCGTGATGGTGAAGTCAGGACTTGCCACACAGTAAAGGGTTTTTAAAAATGCCAGCAAGCCAGGGGTGTATCTCTTGATTGCCCAGTTTTCCATGTCTTCAATTGAGTAAATCTGTTGTACACGAAGTCTTGGAACAAGTATACATGAAGTATTTTGCTGTTGTTATTAATTTCATAACAATGATCCCAAAGTATGCAATAGCAGGACATACTTTTCAGCCAGTAAAAGATAAGCACCAACAACGTTTGAAATCCAAATTTGTAATTCGTTCAAAAAGAAAGTACACGCTCACATTCCAAAAACAAGTGATTAAAAGTTTCAGAAGAGTCTACAAAATAATGTCGTTTTCCAATATTTTCATTGTCTTTAAAATATATTTTGTCTAAATTTTTAATGAATGTGATAATGCTTTAAAACTTTCAAATGAGGTTGGAGCAACAATTTATAAGGAATGACATAAATCTGTTTAATTTGCTGCTTAGCAACTAATTCTATGATCCACATCAGGAACTGAAATCTTCCTGGAAAGTAATACATCTTTTGTCCATCAGTCTGATCCGATCCAGTGGCGGAGCAAGGGGGCCGTGGTCCCCCTTAAAACTCTCCCAGATTCCATTTGGCAGTAGCTGATGTAGAACACAGTTTCTATCAAAATATTACTGTTTTTCCACACAACTTGATTTTTCAAATATTTTTAAGTAAATACTCTCAGGACCATAACATATCAGAGTACAATAGGTTGAAAATCTCTATAAGCAAATTCTTATAAGCATAATTAGATTTTAATACTAAACTACCTCCATACTGTCTATACACGTCGAGGGAATATATCCCGTTCTTCATTTTTTTTTCTTCTCAAAACTGTTTATTCCATTTAATTAACAAGAACGTAAACAAAATGTTGATATCTGGATTAGCCCTCCCCCTTTCCTTACTATTTACGGAAATGTCTTCTAACGCTTAGGGGTTTGTTTTGCCAGATGAAGCCCTGGATAATAATACTTTTCTCCCGATTTTTGTTGGGAGGCATACCTTTGGTATTCATAAAATATATTATTTCAGACATAGCAAAGGTTTTGATCACCTCAATTCTTCCCGATAATAAAATATTGCGACTTTCCATATATCTAATGTTTTCTTAAGGTTTTTAATTTTGTCATCATAATTACGGGCATTGTTTTCTTCCTTATTGTGTCCAAAATATATGCCCAAACATTTGATTGGCTTTCCAGACCATTTAAAGTTATACAAAATTTCGTTGCATTCCTTATTTTTTGCCAAGATGCCGCCCTTCACACTTGTTTGGGTTTAACTTCAATCCAGAAACTTCCCCAAAACTTTGAAGGACGTCTAGCCAATTGAAGTCCGTTCTCCAGCCTAAAGAAATATTGTTATATCGTCAGCATACTGCAATACCTTAAATTCACTTTCTTCAATATTAATACCTCTATTTCTAATATAGTTAACCATTACTTCCACACATAAAGAAACTAACTGACCTGACAATGAGTCTCCTTGTCTGACGGTTACACCCTCCTCTTTTAATTATGTTTAACATTGTCAGGGAACAGGTCATTTTTAATCAGATGAAGTAGGGTTGTCATAGAGAATGTTAACACAGTTGCTTAAAATTAGGACCAAAATTAAAGGCATGCAAAGCCTTATGTATAAATTTCCATTCGATAGTGTCATGCGCTTTTTTAAAGTCCAAAAATACGATGTAACCTTGACTTTTATTTAAGTGTGTGTGCAATAGCATCTATAATTCGTATGTTGTAACCAATAAATCTCCCTTTAGCAGCAGTTTGATTAATATGCATCACTTGCTGCATACAGGTATTTAAACGTAAAGGGAGGACCTTAGTAATCAATATTTAACAAATGAAAGTTATTTGTCTCCAGAAAGCTAATGACTGTAATTCGGAGTTATCTTTAGACATGGGTATAAGTTATGATTCCTCTATTTTTTGAGGGAGACAAACTTCCTACTTCAAAGCTGTATACAAAACATTCAAAAAAGAACTTAATTTCTTCCCAAAAACGTTTATAAAATTCACAACTCAAGCTATCCGTTTCTGGGGATTTGTTGTTCTTAGTATTTTTTAAAGCTTCATAGATTTAAGAATCCAGCTTGTGTAAAACCTCTGTCTGAAAATTCAGCGCCATCAACTGATAAAGTATCAGGCAATTCAGACATATTGAGAAAATTTGTTCCCAAACTGCTATTATCACTGCTATATAACTTGGAGAAATAACCATATATTTCCTTAATCTTATTAAATACTGGCCTCTTTAATTGTCCATGCATTTTATCTTGTAGATTCTTTTTTCCAAATAAGCAAAATATTTGGAGTTATCTTCCCCATTTCCTATCCATTAAGCTTTACTATCTTTTTTAATTTTTGGATGTGCAATAATTATAAATTCTACTCTGGCTCTGTCCAAGCCTTCCAATGCTTCATTAGTTGAGTTATTCTTTTCTAATTCAGTAGTCAAATTATTTATCAAATGAATTTGTTCTCTATTATTATCAGTTGTTTTGTTTTGAAAAAGTATGGTGTAGTCCCTGTATTTCATTTTGACCATTTCCTATTTTGTATGTTCATTGGTTATGTTTGTGCATATCTCTGCGTTTCCAATGGCTTCTTGACGTCACTCGGTAAACATGATGTCATTCGCCCAACCATTAAATGTTCGGAGGCACATTTTCTTCTTGTTAGTCACGCAGGGTGTAACGGTTTGTTGCGGAATAGTAATGATTAATTGACGTCAGCGACATCTTAGTCAGGAATATTTTCTCTGTAACATTCCAATATAAGAGCCTTCCATGATACTCTAATCAACATAAATATTATAATAATACGTAATTGTAATGAATCAGTGAATGAATAAATTTGTTTTTTATTATCGTGACTTGTACTTACAGCGTATAGGCACAGATCTTACGTCTGCAGAGCTCCAATCATTGTTATTAGCAATGCTCCTTCATGACATTACTATAATAGACCACGCAGAAACAACAAAGGAGCTTAGACTTCGTGAGGCTCTACACGTCAGTTGGTGTGAGCCCAATCTCAATAGGTAACTGGTACACCACAGGTTGTCATTGTTAGTCTAGTTTATTGTTACTCCTCTGTAGTAGTAGTAGTAGTGGTAGTGGTAGTAGTAGTGGTAGTGGTAGTGGTAGTGGTAGTGGTGGTGGTGGTGGTGGTGGTGGTGGTGGTGGTGGTAGTAGTATTTATTTATTATAGTGACAAGTTCAAAAGCAGACTTGAAATATTTGGCAAATTGCCAAGGGAAATACTGAAATAGCAGTTTTAACGTATCTAATCTACTGAAATCTACAAAGTTCGGGATTTGAAGTGAATTATTATTAAACGGAATAGGACCTCCGCGAGTTATAAAGCGAACAATCAAGCACAAAACTGATGTAGCTCATCCTCCACAGAACCAGAATCACAACACAAGCAACTGACTATCTCTGTGTTTCATTACTTGTTGCTGGGCCTAGCGCTAGGTGGCCACTATGTTTTCTTCTTCTGATGATGATGTTTCAATAAACGACACCGAAACATGTCAAGCCGGTTTAAATCCGTTGTTGTTTTTATTATATCTGCTGCTACTTGCTGTGATGGAGAACAATTGGCAAGGCCTATAAGACACGATTAATACAACTAGAAATACATTTTTTACGCGTAAATGAAATTTTCTGTCACACACGTTCTTCAATACTGCACTAAAGAGTTAACGTTAGACAATGGTTTAACCCCATGCTATAGTAGAGAGGCACACGGTGGGTCATTCTGGGACAGGGTGGGTCACTCAAAGTACTCTTTGGAATAGGGCTTTCTTCAAATGCTACTGAGAAATGAGCCAACAAGGAAAACACATTTGAAAGAATTTTGTCAAAAATTTATGGAATTGTAATTTTTCGTCACTTCTTCATAACTCAGTTAATCATAACTAACCGCCTTCCCCTTTTTGAGTCGTAAACAACTCTTTCTACCTCCTCAAAAGCGGGTACGATCAAATGTACTGAACAAAATTAAGTTTTCAAGAAACGTTTTACTAACCGAAACTTGATGACTATTAATCAAACAGGGAAAAATAGAAATTAACATTCATTAAGCGTTGAAGCTTTATTCCTACTTGGAGAGCACAAAATTCGTTTCTACAATAACTTGATCAGTTTGAGCATAAACGTTTATTGGGATTGATTTCTTAGTATTTTTGGACCTTGATTATGTGAAATTAGCAGTATCTTTTGTACATTTTCGTTAAATTCTTCTGTAAAGCTTGTCAAAATTATTTTACACTACCTCGCCCCGTCAGAAACCAACAATGGTTTCCATTTTGCTAGGAGGGGTCTGTAAGCTGCCGAGCATACTTAGGATCTTTCGAGATCTTGGTTTTCTCGCAATAAAACATATTTACAGAACGTGCATGTGCAGTACATTACGACTAAAATTTTTGAGTATTTATTCGAGATTGATGTTCGAATCTAAGGGTTAATTAAGAGGGAAGTAGAATGGAAAATGAATGCCAAAAATAATCTCGAGTTCCATTTCTAGAAAACGATTTGACCCGGTGTCTGATGTAGACATATAACAGCTTCCAGCAAAATGAAAATTGCAAGATAACTAATTATGTAGACAACAAAGGTAGTCTCATTTATAAATGTGTATGCGGCCATCTTGCCTGTATCCAGTAACGCTTATTCCAAGCGAATTTCTTGAAGCTACAGGTGTATCGTTATTATGAATCACTGATAACCTACTATTCACTAAAGGTGAACGCCTCTAGCAGACAATGCAAGGCGATTGACACTATTATACGGCCAACTACCGAAGGCCTACGATTCAAAACAAAATCCATTCCAGGATAAACACTGGCGTTGTATGGTCGTTACTCGAACGCCATTGGATATAGATTTTTCCTTACAGTAGTAACATGACGCTCATTAACAACGTCATAAAAAGTAACCCCTTTAAGAATTCCATCGAAAAACATGGCCTTGAACCTAACCGGTTACAACAACTTGGCTTACTGTACATGTATATGGCGCTGAATGGAAGGCGTTCCGAACTCACCTTCTCGATAACAAAGGTATGAACTTTTTTCTGCGCATGCTCCGTTCATTGACCATGATCAACAAAAGGATCTGATGTAGTTCACTTGCATATATATACTAGTACCTGGGAGTAAATAGACTAGTACGGAAAGGTCGCAAAAGCACAAGATACTTACTGCGACAAGGTTATAGCCAGAGAAGCAGAGTAATATTAAAGGACGGCGTCGAGATGAACGGTTTGCTGAAAGTCATCACTCTGACAGTTTTGGTCATTTGGTAAGTTTTACTTTTGAAAACAAGTTTATCGAAATGAAATAATATAAAATGAAATTTATTCGTGGTTACTCTAACTTACCATAAATTAATAGCCGGCGTTGTGGTTATTTACCACAAGCACCTTGAATCAGCCCTCAACCACTCAACCATGCATACAGTTGAGGGCTGATTAAAGTTGCCTGTGTTATTTACAGACGTACAATCTCATGGAACGCAATTTGGCCTGAATTTTGAAAATCAAAACATTAACTCTCAGGTTGCTGTAGTGTCCAATAAAGCAACAGACAGAGTGGGTGTATGTTTCACCATGAAACCTGGGGGCAATTATCGTCCGTTCGCAATAATGTACCGACAATTCTGTACTGTACTCTGCCGTGAGCAAACTGGTGACTAGCTTTGCACGAGTTGGGAAGCCGCCACAAACCAACCATGTTCTGGTGTCAAAACACCAGCTTTCTTCTCTTTCGGTCACATACTGCCTCATCAACTGAACCTAACCCGGCCGCCGTGGCAAGCATCTTTGCACCCGCCGGTGGAGTAATGACTACCTGACGGTTCTTCTCAGGCCGAGAAATCATTTTCACTCTGAATAGGGAACAAGATGAAAATACAAAACAATGTGTGGCCTAAGTTTAAAGTTGGTTTTTGACGGCATGGGTGGACTTGTTACCCTTTTGATTAATGAGTCACATTATCACTTAGCCAAATGGCACCCGCCCGACACTTGAAGAGGAAAAATAGCCTTCTGTTGGGGTGGGACGTCCTTGCCAACTTACCCCTCTAAAATGAGTACATATGTGCAGTCTTGTTTATACTGGTAAAAGTAGGCGATTCTTCTTTTTTCTTCAGTTCCATGTTTCATAAAACATCTTCATCATGTGTGGAGGACAATGGGGAGAGGGACACATTTTTTCAAAGAGGTCGTATTCAAATACGATCAATATACGTACGACATGCCATACCAAATAAGGAGAAGTGCTTTGTCGAGTGGGAAAAATCGACTTCTGTTTTCGTTGGAGAGAACAGTTCAACTACCTAGAATATGCCACTTTAGTATTGAAAGTCCCGCTCTTATTAAAATATCTCGTTTCCCAGTCCTATCCTCATTCCTCTGACGTAGGTAGGAATGTGAATATTCATTATTTATGTAAAACGTATACAATTTGTACTACTGATTACCACTAGGCAACAATGTTGCGTCCTGGGTATTGGAAAACAGAGGGTGGGGGTTGTTGGCCGTGACGACGTAATCAGAAGCTGGACGGAGGTATATATATCATGATGACGGGTGATGACAGAGGAGGTAGGGGGCTAAAAGGTGGAAAATTTTAGATTACATATAATGTGAATGCTCCCTTAGTAAAATGTCACTTGACTTGCTGTATGACTCGCCTCGCTTATAAGTCTCGTGAGCGTCTCGCGTTATGGCTTGGAACGCACCCAGATAAACAAGGAGATTGCTTGGCAATGCCCGTATGTTTGAAAAACAAGACTTGTTGAACTAGCCAACAAAGAAAACTATAAAATAGTAAAAATAAAATGACGAGCGTCGGTACTAAAATATATTAAAATATTCCCCACGTTTCGAGCGATGCGCTCTTTGTCAAGGGTACGATAACGGTTTGCCGAATAGATGGACATATAAAATCGCACAGGTGACGGCATGGTGGTACACAGTCGGCAGCAACTAGGTGGGATCACTTGTGCGTATGACAATGACCTGTGAATCGCATTATGGCTTGGAACGCATCCAAAACAAGGAGGTTGCCTGGCAATGCCCGTATGTTTACCAAACAAGACTTGTCGCCGGATTTAACCAAAAAAGAAAACTAGGCGGGATCACTTGTACGTATAACAATGACCTGTGCACTATACATCCATTGCACGTTTTTAAGCCGACGTCGGGATCTTTCATGCTTTGGATATTTTTTTAAACCTGTCACAACCACCACAAATTGTGACTCAAGTAACCGAAACCAAATGCGACATGCAGGCAGCGAATTTTTGTTGCGAGAGGACATTACCAAATATTCAAACCATTCCTGGCGAAACTGTTTTTCACCTGACAGACAGTCGATTTTGAAAAGAGTAGTAGCAAATGAGATTACACCAAGGAGTGTACGAAGAATAGGAGAGTTCACTCCGCCATCTTGCCATTTGCCGCAATGGTTATCATCGGTGGAAAAACTAGCGTCCCAAGCGGCAAATAAGCAACACTAATTTAGCGGCCCAGTCCGATAACTTCTTACATTAATGACGTGCGACGTGCAATAAAATTACTGTGTGATTGTATTTCTTGGAAATTGTGTTAAAGTTTACTAAAGCAGTCCAGTTAGTCTTAACCAGTTTTGATTCATCATAGTGGTTAGCTCTAAGTTTGCCAAGTGGACCGTCACGAACGAAATGAAATCTGGCGCAAATAATTGGCGACCTTTAGGATATCGCGAAGCGGAGAGGCCCTATCTCAACGTCCAAAGAGCAACCTGTTACGGCAGCTCTAAAAGGACATTATTGGCGAGAAAGGGGATTTTGTGAGATCAGCCTCAGCGCGGTTACAGTCTAACACTGAACTGTTGGAGTAAAATTCCACTTGACAAATGGTGGAGTATCTCAAGCGTATTTCATTGACCTTGATTTCAGCAAATTTCTGCCGAGAAGTGGCGATTTGTTGTAAAATCACAAAAAACGACGGATTTCGTTGTTTTATTGATCTATTCAAAGCTAACAAGAAGGTCATTCCACCTAACAATAATCCCCTAAAGAGGTTTTTCGGTCGTAAAAACGAAAACTTCCCTTTAAAAGGTGTAGCGTCCCAGTATTTGATCAAGCCTTACACCCCTGAATCCGAACCTACACATTTTTATAATGAAACATAAAGTTCCATCGACTTGGTCTAGAATGGATCTTCTGATGCTGCCAGTTCATTTTTCAGTGTCTATGGTAAAGACAGGGAAGCTAAACAAGGTGGCATTACACTGAAAGTTTTGGGTCAATCCGGCAAGATCTCCATCCAACAGGATAAGCCACGGAAGAAGTCGATGACACTAGAATTCGACGATTTGAGTGAGTTTCACTTATTTAGCACAGAGTACAGCCGACAAGTGAAATTGTCTTTTGTCAAATTTCTTCCTAAAGATGAAGTTTAAGACATTTTTAGTCTATTACCGTACCTTGGTTTGTATTGTGTATATGTCATAAAATAACTACATTTAGAGGGTGCCCACTATTTGTGGCTAAGTAATCAGCGTTTGGGAAATGGAAGAATGACGATTATTTTGTGCGAAATTAGTGGAGAATAACCGTAGTCTCAAAAATGACTTGTCCACAACTTGTACATACCAATGTGCTAAATGTAATGAATACCAAATATCACATTCTTTTGGCTGTATGACATTTGCCTCGCTGAAGTCTGAAACGCACCCAGCCGCAACTAGAAATGAAGAAAAAACTGCAAAACTAAGCTGGTCTAAGTAAGAACGTATCGTTAAATTTGGATGAACCGTGTTATCAACTTAAATTCAAATCCCTCAGTGTGTTTATCTGAAAGTTAATTGGATACCAGTATATTGTGCAGTTATTGTCGAAGCTTCTTCTGAGAAATTGGGAGCCTCCAAGCCGTAAATCGTGTACTTCTTCTCGAGTCAAATTAAAAAAAAATGATCTGTTAAACGCTTGTCACTTCGCCGGTTTCTTCTCATGATGCAACATGCTTGGTCTTCATTTTGAAATGTGACATCTTGACCTGTTGACTCGAGTGCGAATGAAAATATGGTGACTTTGACAGTAGGTGTATTGACGTAAGCGCATGCGCGCTTACGTCATCATGGGGAGGGAAGTCTGAAAGGTTGTGGTAACCACAGTCTTTTCAAAAACGGCAACTTAGCGATGTTTCTAGAAATTCTCTCTCAGGTCGAAGTGAATAACTCTCCCGTAGCCTACAGGTAGTTTCGACAAGAATTACCAAAATGTGTTTTTTTCATTGAGTTTTTCTTTTCAGTGACCAACTCTTGATTAAATAAAACCCAAACAACAATTTTACGCACTTTCCCATTTTATCTACTATCTCTTACAATCAATGAGACCTGATTTATTAACACAGTTGTTGACAGTTGCGTCCTTGATCCTCAAAAGTTCAGAGTTGCACCGACATTGAGTCATGGGAGGTCGGCACGATCAGGCCATGCTTCCCACTTCATTGCAAAAAGTCCTCCCCCGGTCAAAACTCATTCCAGTTTTGCGATTGACCTCCTTGTTCATTACAAATTGCCCCCAGGTTGCCACCCATTTCAACCCCTGGTCGACAATTTCGCGTTTGCCCCCCCCTCATTTGCAAAGTAGACCTACTATTGATATGCCGATCGATATGATACTGCCTCAACGACGCCGAATCAACATGGCAGCTATCCTTACCGTCTTATGGCGATTCTTGATAAGCCATGGATTGCTACGTCGCAGTCTACTCAACGATAGACCTAGTATGCGAATGAGGTGAACAGTGAACAACCGACGACCACCGACGAACCACTGAGTTAGTTGTCTTTGTGATGTACCGATCTATATTATATAGTCACATTTGCAACCACTCCTTAAAACAATGGGCTAGGAAATAATCGGCAGGTCTGTTGAAATCTAAAAATAAGTTATCTCAATGATTTTGGGTTGGAAAGAGGATCTTAGTACACAAAATTATACAAATTGATAAAAATAACAATAGCATTGACGGCCAAACATCGATTTCTGAACTTTTTTGGGAGGTTTAGATGAAAACGGATACCAGAGACATAAGCAAAACAGCAGTTGGCCATATCCTGTGACACAGCCCTACCTACATGTATACTGAAAAATACCCCTGTGTAAACATGATGAACGACACACGGAATTCCGTTAACCAATGAGAAGCCATATCAAACAATATCCAAAGTGCTACCTTTCGTAGCACTGTGAAAGAGTGTATAGTCGGCTAAAGAGGACAGTGCGTTATGTTGAGTAGGCTACATGGTGTCTTAGAGACAGTGAAGCTGTATAATACATTTTAAAGACTTTTTACTGCAGTCCATCTGCGAGTGTTGTTAGTCTCTCCAGATCAAAAACGTTTGTGGACATGTCGACAACTTCTCTCCAAGCTTGTTGATCAGAAACAGCAATTAGAATTGTTATTGGAATATCTGTTACAAAGATCGAATAACAACCATATTTTTATAGCATTTTCATTATCTTATTCGTTTCTATTTACAGCTGAAGTTGACTCAGCAGGGTCCGCCGTGGGATGCTCCGGCCATTTTTACCGCACTTTTGCCAAGACCGACTTCACGTTCATGCCAGAGGATAAACCAGAAGAGGTGGATTTTCAAAACATTAGCGCCTCTTACTTCAACTTTACCTCGGCGCTTCGTGCGGGGTCTACACTCACCGCCCATATATACATATTCAAGGAGAATGGAACGTACACAGTCAGTGATGAAGAGGTCAGCGTGGAGCGGGGAGATGTGAAAATGAACATTGAACTCCAGGACTGGCAGTTCTGTGGCACTGGTGCTGGGGAAGATAACAACATGAAAAAGGGCAATGCAGGTATGAAACTGCAGCTGTTTCTTTCTATCGTGTCACCTTAAACCTCTGTACGTTATTAGTTTACAAGAAAATGGACTTCATATGACCGCCACCTCAACGGACATTACCAAACATAAGGAAAACTCCGGAACACTGCGTCGGCATGACGGTTTTAGGGCTTACGCGGACATTTTAGTTCAAAAACGGTTGTATATGCTCTCTGGCGACATCACAGTTCTGCCTTTATAAATGGTGGCCTCAAACCACCAAACATTACTATGGAGTCGATTCAAAATTTGCCAATCATGTGACACGCTTCGAATGAACTGAGAAGTTTCACGCGAATAACGTTAGTCATCGAAGAGGTCAGAGATAATCTCGTGTATGGTGATGGAACTCCTTCATCTTCTCATTCCTCAATTCCCAAGTTGCCGTGTAATGCTTACCTCTCAAATGTTACGTTCACTCACGCATAAAATGTTGCCATGGATCTTCCTTAGAGGGGCGAATTTGGTCCCAAAATGCGTTTTTCTGCCGTGAAACCGATATGTCTCGTTAAAATTTCACTCCTTCCTGTTAAGCTGTTTGAAAAAATAACAAGGCCAAAGCTATACCAATTACCTGTACAAAACCAATCTTAAAGTTTACTTTTTCTGCTTTGAAGAACATCCAGAGTATTTAAGAATCGGAAAACGCTTTAGAAAAACTCACACAGTCAAAGAATTGTACTCATGGCAATCTAGTACAAATTTGAAATCTGTAATCCTAAGTTATTTTCCAATACCTACTGGGTGTTGAAACCGATGCAGTGGTGGCAAGGTAATTTTAAATCTATGGGCGATATGATATTCTCCAGGTGCCGCTAATGAATAAAGGTGTCTCTTTTTGACATCTGGAAACACCGACAGCAGAAAGCAGATTAACATTCCCTAAACCAGGTTTCTCGGGTGAATTGGAATCACTGTTTCCGTTCCATAAATAAATATTTTTTGCTGCAAATGCAAGCTAAAGTGTTGGGTCTACAGCACGCAGCCCTGTTCAACAGCACCACTGGGAGCGACGCTATTCGTGTAAAAGGGGGCCCACGTGATAACCTGAATGCAAGCATTTCTCTGGGAACATCCCTTGCGGATTTCGTGTTCATATTTTGTGTCAAAATTAATGCACCCTTAAACATAATTCACAACAAATTGTCCGATTGAATGTATCTACCATAAGATATCCTAGAATATATTGTGTGCATGTATGACAAAGCAGTAGCAGTACATGTCTCACTTGTACTCTTTCAGGAGCAGCGATTGTCGTGAAGGTTGCTATTAAAGGTAAGGAGGGTGGAAAACCAAGAAAAAGGAAAGGTGGTGAAAAGAGAAAGAATGGAAGAAAGATGAACAAGAAGGTTTTAGAATTTGATCTTGGTGATGATATGGACTTGGCCATCTCATCTAAGGTAAGAAATAGGAACATATCTGTGCGTACGTAGGCGTATTGTTGTCGTCTCCGGAGCTACATTTCCCTAAAGTCTTGAAGGATCTCGCCATTTTTGGAACAGATGATCCTTTCCATTTGTTACACGCCAGGTTAATCCAACTTCTTGAGCCTGCTCTGCAAGAAATAAGGATAACGAACCCGCGCTAGCCCGGCCGATCAAGGGTGAGATGCCTAAATCAAAATTTGTGTTTGGTAAAGGGTAGGTTACTCGAGGTCTAGGTATGCTGCGGAATAATTATGAGTAGATAAAAGAACTTGTTTATTGTATAGATGTTTTGTTAACTTTGGTAACCCATTGACACATAACCGCAACATTGATGCTTGGTGCTGTACTGCAGGTGGTTATCGATGGGACGCTGAAGGAAATGGCTACTGCACCCTCTTTGGAAACGCAGGGCTCCAAGTCTGTGCTATCCTTCAAGTTTGCAAAAGGCAAGAAGATCGTGTACGATCCGACATTCCAAGTGGCTGACCCATCCGGCTACAGCCCGGAGAATAGTGCCCCCACCCTCACGGCCTTCTCCGCCCTGTTCATGATTATGCCACTGTTGGCGACAAAACTGTTGTAGACACCTTTGTAACATACTTGATATCTGGCGAACTGAATTTGTACTCATTTCTACATGTTCAACTATTGTTGCTATTTCGTGTATCGCGTGTAAACGATCAGCTGTGAAGTATGTGGAGGAGCTAGATTTATGAAGGCTTCCATTAAGAACGAGTCCCCCTATTGGGCACTTTTAGAAACAAGTTTCGGAATCCCCATGGGGATTCTTTGGAGATCTTTGTGCACGTCCGCTGCATGTGGAAAACCAGGGCAAGATGTCGATGACTTCTAAATTTTGTTATTTAAAAGGACGTTAATATATTTCAAGTTCAAAAATGTCAACACACCAGACTTTCTTCATAGTAACTATGCTGCTGACAAGGCGAAACCTTCTCGTCAGGCCTACAACATGTTGTTGAATGAGCGCGTTGCGAACAACAATAGAGTTTTCCCGGGGTTCTTTTCAGATCCAATTCACTTCGGTACAATGCCCAGATGGCTCCTTTGGAAATCTGTGCTACTAGTTCAGCATAGCCCTAAAGTGTAATAAACTGTTGTTGTTGTTGATGTATTCACTGTACTCGAATTAAATTTGGTCTGCTGGACGGTACTCACAAAATCAATCTCCTAGAACCTCGGAGGCATCGCGCCTTCTTCAAAAGGAAAACTGTACTGAAGATTGGCGGAAACCGTCGTCTCTTCCTTTCTCGCGAGATCTCGTCCGGTTACCAACTTCACGTAAACTCTCATCCCAAGCAGGCGACACTTTGAACCGAGCTCCACCTTGTTTGTTAGGTGAGGGATTGAGTGTTTTGATGAACAAAGTCCCCCAGTCTCCTGAACACCGCTATGAAACCATTGTTTTTCTGTGTAGAGAAACTTTAATTTTGTGAGCATTGTCTAACTGACCATATTTTGTAATAAAAAGTTTTTGTTGGTTAACCTGTCACACATATGAACAGCATTAAGGAATCACAGACTGAGCATCCACTCAGTCCCCAGTATATATGTAGGCATTATATTATATCTACGAAGGGTACCATTAGTAAGAAGCCCATTTTTGCGTATGACGTCAGCTACTAGTGTGAGCCGTGAAAAAAGTTTTTATTGAGCCTGGTAACAACCAATAAGTTTAACTTGTTCACTGAGTAACGCGTCATCTATTTATCATACGCCATTTTTGAACTCCAAAATATTACCCAAACTGCTTTGCGTCACCGGTGGCGCAAACAAGAGAAATCTAGCCCTGGAATGATTACTCTCATCTCGCGGCCGCTAAGGTTGCGCCGCGCATGCGTGAGAGTTGTTTGCATTCGCTTGTTCCGGTGTGTGAATTTATGATATTTACTGTCATCAAAACTTTGCAACTCCGCCGTTTTTCAACCAAATTGTATAAAATCATATCATTAGAAAGTCCTTTGCCAGTTTTTGATGGTTATACCTGAAGCCAAAGACAAATAGTTTAATTCATAAATAATTATCATTTCGCCTACCCGACTGGTTTCAAAATATTTTTACTTCTAAGAACCAAGAGTGTTACCAAAATGCGAAAAATAACAGCGTGTAATAGTAATGTAAAAAGGAAATGAACCAGGTAGTTTATATAAATGACTGATTAAGCCATTAGGGAAATGATTTAAAAGATTTCTACCCCTTAAAGACAAAGGTTTTAGAAAATAGATCCCTCACGCTTGCTGTGAATAATTTAGTCGGGCTAATTTATGCATTTATGCAGTGACATGGGATATGACTACTCCAAGTATCTTTCCGAAATTTTCAGATAAACGTTTTCTGATAGATAAAAATTGGGCAAACATCTATCATAAAGCTTTGAAATATATGGTGGATAGCTCATCACATTGGTTGCAGTGTTGGACTATTCATAAAAGTTAAGAAATAAACTCTTTTCTTCAGAAAGTAAGAGTTGTGATTCTATTTCATGTAGTATATGTTACCGTGAACAAGACACATTGGAACACATGTTTACGAGTGTTATGTTACTAACGAAAGTGGACTCTGGAAAATAACAATATTCATGAATAGAGACAATTGCTGCATAATTGTCACGGTCGACATTCAAGAATGAAAAAACTGAACAACTGGACTGAAAAGCCGGACTTCAGGATAAAAAGATGGACATCTGGGTCTAACCCAACACGTAAGGATGAAATGTTCGCTGCAACACACAAAGACGTATCGAAAGCGTTTTTCGGGAAGTGTAGCGTTTTGATGTTTTTTATAGTTTAATGGGAAATTGCGGGTGCCGCAAAAACCCATGAAACGTCCCGTTTTTTTCTTGTTTGTCTAGCGAAAAATATGGCAATGTTGCTTGGGAAGTTACAATAATACATCAATTTGGCCGTGTGTCTAAAACCGAGACATTTAGATGGTGTGGCGGGATGGCGTAAAAAATCAAAAAAGTGGGACAGTCCGTCAAGAGCGGGGCAATTGGCAAACACACTGTACGCTGTCAACAGAACGAAATAATAGATTGGGGTCTTTTACAAGGTAAAGCGAATGACATATCGACTGAATTCTCCCTTGCTCATATAACTTCTAGCTTGCAAGTCATCTCTCAGTGCAGACGGGCCCTTCTCACAAAAAGAATCTGGCAGACGACAATATCTTCCAATGGCTTGACACTTAGTCTTCATATAGTATTGCAGCAATACCAAGCACTGACTGCCACCGCATATAAATTCCTCGCAAAG
Source organism: Phoronis australis (assembly GCA_002633005.1). Taxonomy (NCBI): domain Eukaryota; kingdom Metazoa; phylum Phoronida; family Phoronidae; genus Phoronis; species Phoronis australis. The sequence continues at coordinate 217,793 of NMRA01000076.1, read as the reverse complement.
ACGATGTATTTTCAGCACCAGTAGTTCATCGAGTGGCAAATTGTATTTCACCTTTCTTCTTCGCTCACCTAGAAATACATCTAACTTTTTCTCTCTAGAAAATTAGACACGCGTTTGCCAAGATACGAAAACAGTGCTTGCATAATTTTTGACCTTTTGAGTTCTTAAAGGAATTGATTACAATGCAAATACATGCGCGCACACCAGGAGAGGGGGCTCGTTCGAGCCTCCCATTTGGCGAAGTGGCTGAAAAATAGGTCCGCCTCAGAGAAACAAAAACTCCGAAAAAAGTAGAAAACGAGACAAAAGTCCATAGGCAGGAACTACCAAAATTCGGCGAATGCACAATTCATAGCTCTGAACGTACCACGTGAATCTTAGTAAAGGGTCCACATTCTCAAAAATTCGAGCCCCTCCATTTTTATGCTTGGTGCTCGCATGAAATACATTTTCATATGCCAGGACACGAGATTTTCAGGTGATTTGAATTGGGTACAAGTTCACCAAAACGAGGCTCCTGTGTTCTGCAATGACGCTTTCCAGTTCATATGGAGAATTTCTCGCTTACACTGGTGACCACTCTGATTCCTTAAGCCCCAGACAACTTTTACGATGCCTATTCAGCACGCCCTTTATATTGAAGTAGATCTGAGCTAATGAAGTGGAAAGGTAATTGCTAGCATTACTGTATCAACAATGGTTGTTGGTAGTACCCCCAATTTGGTTTTCTCTGACATTTGCAAGAGTTATAGCCTGCAACTCTGGAGAGTAGTTTTAACTTGGTACATTATAAATATTACAAAATGACTAAAAAGGTTAACTTGTGTTTATCTTCACAAAGGGCCACTTCCCAAAGGAACGATAAGTTTCATATTGGCTTTCTTTATTTAATTTTTAATACTTCTGCCCACTTGTTTCTTCATTACCAGCAATTCGTAAACTAGGTCATCCGCCAGGTTCTCTGCGTAAACTAGGTCATCGCTTATGGACCACTTAGCGCTTCACTCTCCGCGCGTGTCTACTGGAGACAAGCACCAGGAAGGTTGTTCCAAAATTACCAAAGTTCAAATATATTCCGTTAAAAAGGAAAGACAAAACATATTATTACAGATGTCTGGCCAATATCATGAGTCACCATTCTTAAGCAAATCAAAGCTGTCCTTACTCGTTGCCTTATCTCGCACTACCTACCTCAATCGACTAGTTTTCAGTTCGCCAATGCAACAATACAATTCTCATAAATTTAACTTGTAATGACCCCTTTCAATTTTAAACCATGCCCGAAGTACTCGGAAACAAATTATTGTTAGGTACAACGATTTTTTTCCCTGAAGTGGATCGTAAACACCTCAGGTGAGTTTTCCGCACATACATGTACATAGCTACTTTGGTTTAGAGCTGAATTTTAGCTCCCATACAACTATGGGCCGGGCCGGGCCTGTCAAGGGCCAATCCCTGTTGTACGCACTACTTACAGCATGGGAATCAAACTGCTATATATAGAGAAAACGTTTATTAGTATACTGGTGTGAATACTATCAGTGATTTAACCAATAACTTCGACTTAACTAGACCCACTAATGATAGTCTATGATGATAAACTGATATCAAAAGGCCAAAATTGGCAATTTTCGGCGACCCCATGTTAAATACAAAATTTTGTCTAATTTTCTTCAAATTCCTACATTTTAATCTTGATTATACTGACATCTGTTGGGTCTATCGGCAACTAACCGCACATGAAAGGCTTGGTCGAAAATTATCGTTTTCTCACATGCACTTTCGGGTTTTTAGCGGCGATTCCACTGATCGAAGCGACAAAATAAGCCAAAACTTTGGCCATACCATGTTAAACATAAAAATTTTTCGAATTTTTCTGAAACTTGGCCACGTTTTTAACAAAATGCTTATTCATGTTATGTGCTATCGGCAAATGTGATTGATTCATAAATAAGACCCTCACGCTGTGTTTTCTGCGAATCCCATGTATCCTGAAGGGGGCTAACTGAGTGACTTTCGCGCATGCGCAGTTCACGGTTTCAATATTGCTGGTAATGTTCTTACCGGGAACGGGTCGATAACTTTTTATCTAAGTTTTGAACTTGAAGTACCAAAACAGTGGTAGATTTTGTTTGCCAGCTAAACTTAGTTAAGTTCATTGTGAGCCCATCCCTAAACTTACTACATTACAGGTACACTAAACATTTCACGTGTCATTAAAGTTTAACCTTTATTAGAACTCAAATGATAAAATGTATACAAACGTGCAAATATGGTGATAATCAAACTGAAGATTTGGAATCTCTGGACAATTTCGGTGACATTGACTATAGAACTATTCTAGCTCTTTGTCAGTAATAAAAAATGAAAAGTGGGCACAACAACTGTTTCCTGGTCAAAAGTCTGGTTAAACGAGATTGAAAGAAGATTAGAAAATGAATCCATGTGATATTGTGAACTCTTACCAGCGTTTGTATATCCATCGAGTATATCAATACGCGCGGTAGTTTATCTTCAATCGTACCCATTGGTTGTAGTTTTTAGATTGTTAGTTCACCGATTTTTAAAAATCGAAAACAGTACTTGGTTCTTTTTTTCCGTGGTGTTCATTTATAACGAAAATTAGTGGTTAATGCATTTTGAAAATTCGCCATTATGTACAGTCAGAGATGTCTAATACAGTTTATGGTCGGATAATTACATTTAATTGGGTCTTGCTCGCATCGGCCAGTGCGGTCATCACCATTGTACCTGATTCCGGCGCCGCGCTCTCTTTGATCCTGGTACAAGCCGCTCAGAAAGACGAGTGGTGAAAATTCCCGCATATCTTTAGAAATGCGTGACTTCCTTGAAAGCGTATTATTCACGGTATGTCTTCGTCGTGTTCTTGTTGCAAAAATCATGTAGATTGCTGCACTTGTTTCACTAGTACAACTAAGAAGTAAGAAACAAACCACCTCCATCAGGGTCAACACCCATCAGACTCTTGAATGTCGTGTATGATTTACATGTAGGCCTACTGTAACTTTCGCTAATGTTTTTGCAAAGAACTGGGAACCTGTATTCGTATAACGTTATTGGTATTATTCCAAAAAATCTTGTCTTACATTGTTTAAAACCACACTCCTGTGAGGCCATATTTTCAAGCTTCCCAAAATAGCATCAAAATCCATGAAATCAAAATGTTATTCACAGTACTTTCCGACACACAGTACCGGTATCTTTCAGAAAGGTCCGGCAGTGTTTGACAATCCCATTCTCAGTTTCATCGAAACCATTAGTCATCATGAACTGGCAGTTTGTAAGCCGATGGACTAGTTCGAACTAGCCACATAATTGTCCTCAAACACTTTCTCAGGGTGCTCAGGGGGTCATTCGTCGAAAAGCCATTTTCAGTATCAAGACCGACTGCAGACTTTTCAAGGGCACTGGTCTATTTTCTATCTACATTTGGCATAATAAATTGAAGTGATTGCATGAAATCAGCGTGAGAGCTGGATCAGATAAAGTGATTTGCAGTTGTACATTTACTTTTCAAATGTTTGACAGAAAATCTGTGAGTACTTTGGCAACACCTCTGGCAGATCGTCTTTGTATGTTTGCGTTTTTCTTGACAAGAGATGACTAGCTGTTTCCCGGCTGTGAGTCACCTTTCCCCTTAGTTGCTGATTCAGTCTCCTCGTTTTTCTCTTATTTCGCTTGTTCAAACTTAAAAGTTGTCGTTTTAGCTTTTTGATACTCTTCTTCGATTTCGTCCACTTTGCCATTCCACTTCACGCGAGGGTAGCCTACTGCTTCGCTTTTTAGTCTTCGTTTCTTTACGTCTGGGTTGATAAAATCCTGCGGATAGAAGTGAACACTACAGATTTTGATATGAGCGTTGATACGCCGTAAAATGTAACAATTTCGTAAAATGTAACAACTGTTACATTTTACGTCATTGTTACATTTTACGTTGCTAAGGCTCTCCTAAAATGCAACAAGTTGTCACATTTTACGTAGTTGTTACATTTCACGTCGAACGCACATGCGAGAAATGTACCATTGTTACATTTTACGAAACCCGCGTCATATTGCAAAGAAAATGACCAAAATCACGAACAAGTGGTATTTGACAACGGCCGGGGGGTAGGCCTACTGGAGTATTTTTAGATGAGGAGTGCCGCCGGAAAAATTTGAATACCCACCCGTTTAGAGAGTGAGCTCGAACAAGAAGTGACCCGTTTAGAGACTAATTTGTGTAAAAATTCGCATTTTTGCACACTTCTGTATCAGAAATTCAGGAAAGCTACCCTTAGATATAGTTTTGTCGGAAATGGCACCATTTTGGAGAGTTTTTTTTTCTGTGAAAAAAAACACCCTTTTGGGCTGCACTTTTCGTATACATCTTCTATAGGAATGAGACGGGCTGACACGACATTAATTTCGCTACCTATTATCATTTTTATTAGTATCACATTACCATCACTACTAACTACTATCACTAGTATTACTCGTTATCGCTTCGTTTTCGTTACCATTATTATTATTATTGATATTTTAAAATTTATTGATTAAGGACACAATACATGTTTAGCAAAGTCCTGATACATCATGGTCCTCAAAGATCTTAAAATCATCTCATTTATGGTTCAGTGTTGTCATCGGGCTTTCCATAGTGGACGGCGAGTGCTGTTCCAAAAGGATTTTAAAGGGGCTCCTATGTTCAGCTTTAACGATATTGCGAGGAATGTCTTGACAACTGTGAATGGAGAGTAGGCCTAGTTTTTGGAAACGAGGAGGTTGAGATTTAAAATCTTGTTTAGGCGTGCACCAACTTCAAAAATTGATTATTTCTGAACTATCGGCAAGCAAACTTTGTAAATATAACTATACTCATCTGTAGTTTGCCACAAAGAACTGAATTCAGACCACAATATTGTCTCTCACTTGTTGAAAACATTCCTTTTCAAAGAACTGGGGATCGTTCCATGATAATGTGTAAGTTGAAAAATTGCGTTAAAGGCGAAGGCAACCTTTTCCCATGTCATTTTGAGCTAAAATAAGGTTGGTTGGTTATCCTAGACATATTTTCCACTTAATTACAGCTTTTCGTAATTTTATAAATTACTCGTCCGCTACTCCGGAAGTGACGTTTTAGGAGGCAAGCGTTTCCCGCCACTTGGTTTTGCGTTGACTTTACC
>NMRA01000076.1:170888-211633 GCA_002633005.1 Phoronis australis | reverse complement strand
ACCTTCATCCGAACAGTTCAGCGTACAAATCCCTTTCGTAATCGGAAGGCAGAAAGTGCTTAGTGCCACACACACGGTAATTCTCCACTGCTTTGTACGTTGCGTGGACGGGTAACGCTGCGTTCTTCACACGAACGAGCCAAGTACGGCGAAGTGTGTCATCCATCGGAAAGCGATGCAAAGGTACTCCCAAAGCGCGCGTGAGCCGATAATTAGTACATCCCGGTACGCAGCAACAGTGTGGCATGTTGACTGACTAGTAAATGAAAGCAAACGACAACGGAACTTAACACAACCGAGGTAGAACAATGACTGACTCGCCAGCTCTCACAGTCAGACTATATGAAAAGAAATTGGCGCGAAATGCTTGCCTCCTAAAACGTCACTTCCGGAGTAGCGGACGAGTAATTAATAAAATTACGAAAAGCTGTAATTAAGTGGTAAATATGTCTAGGATAACCAACCAACCTTATTTTAGCTCAAAATGACATGGAAAAAGGTTGCCTTCGCCTTTAAGTTGAACTCTGGAGGCAGACATGTTTTGGCAACTAACGACTAGTCGGCTGCGGTCACCGGGTCATTGGAATAGCTGGTAACGGACATACAAAACCCAATGATTTTACGTGGAATGGGCCCCAATATTCTTAGAAAAACGCAGTGATTTAACAGAATGACTTGAACTAGGTTTCATTGAAAGTGGATGGCATGGAACAAAAACCGCCAACGTGGATGTCAGTGATGTTTAATATGAGCTTTTAATGCAATGCATGAAAAGGATTAATCGCCAAATTTCACTATCTGCAAGCTGCAACACAAAAAGTGGCTCCTCATGAGACACGTGACTTCACGTCCAGTCAGCTTCTTTGGACTATTGTCCCTTTACGTTATCGACCTTGACCAGATTTGAGCAAAATGATTATGTACTTTCAGACTGCAAAGTATTTTTTATTTCCCCAGCTAGGCATCCCAGTTTTACGTATACACGTCACGGTTTCATCTATTGTCACCGCCGCTATTTCAGGCAGGTTAGACATAATGGGAACTTTCTTTCAGAGTTCAAGCTGTATGACACACTTTACTATACCGCCAATTTTTTACACTATTGGCTCGCTGTGCTCAAAGGCAGTATTTTTATGTTGCTTTGGAAAAGGCTGTCAACTTGCCGGCAAATAAATAAGTGCTTTTATTTCCTTCCATCACAATGTGTTTAAGAAATAAACTATAGTGGACTAAAATTGGTCTTTTTTTCTATCAAATTGGCTTCCGAAATTAAATTCTTCATGAAACATTTTGTTACTGTCGTTCGTTCTCGAAGACATACGATAAATATTAGCCAAATAACGATGAAAAACTTGTTACCTGATCATGTAAAACTCCTTTCGTTTTGAGTTGAAACTGTACGCTGAACATTTTTGACTTTACTGCCAAGTCGACCTGGCACATTTGATAGAATTTCATTCACACTGTCCGAGAAAGAAGGCGTTAGGTGTGTCAACGGTTTTCCTCCGAGTGACAAATACCATGAAAACTCATGAAATATTAAGTCGCTTTCGTAAAATGTAACAATGGTACATTTCTCGCATGTGCATTCGACGTAAATTGTAACAATTACATAAAATGTAACAACTTGTTACATTTTAGGAGAGGCCTAGCAACGTAAAATGTAACAATGACATAAAATGTAACAATTCTTACATTTTACGAAATTGTTACGTTCACACGTTGAAATATGTCAGGTTTCTTCTCATTTTTATGATCCATAGTGAAAGGAGGGGCTTATTGTTGATAGATAGTCCGAAAAATGACAGATCTTTACACTTTTCCGCATTCACCGCAACAGCAAAAATGCGGCGGCATCTTCGTTCTGGCTGTACACACACTCCCGACTTTGTTTCGATTCAACACCCAATTCGGATCACCTGACATCGCACGCGCGCGTTAGCCGATTTGATCTATTGTCCCAGGAATTTTCTCCATCATCTGAGTCAACAGAGGTTGAGCCACACCCCCTATATTTTCCAAAGCAGCAACAGGACACTCAGGGGCACCGGTGATGTCAGCTAGGCGATGAAAATACACAAGCGGCATCACAATGATCATCTACTTTTTAGAGGCACCACTTGAGAATTACAGACATCGATTCCACGAAAATCGCTTCCCGTCAGCAGTAACCGACCGGGTACCACGACACAATCCGGATGTTCAAAATGGCTGTGTCAGTGAAGCAATAAAATGTCGCTTGATGAGCACACAGTGTGCTTTGTTAAAGCATCAGAAATGAATTTTAAAAACTTGAGCTGATGTTTCATACTTTAAACGATTACTTTCCAGACATTTTTGTTGTCCAGATAAGCTCTAAAACAGATGCTGGAAAGCAGTATAGGCATGATGAAATACAAGAAAACACAACCACATCCACTGGTGACATGATTTACTAATTTCTATCATCATTACGGTGTATTGCACCTTAGGGCCAGGACCACAGTTCGAGTGACTGATTTTGACGTCACCACTGATCTAGGTCAAGAAAAGCCTTTGTTTACACCATATCTCAATACACCGGAAAAAAGGCAAACTTACAGAAAGCACATTCGATGAGGTTTCTCAAAGATAAGGAAATTCAACAAATTTATGTCTTTTTGCTTTGCTACATCCTCCGGAAAAAAAATTTGAGAAGCCAAAGAAATGACCAAAAATTGCGATTTTGGACATTTTGTAGGTAAATCACAAATTCACGATTGCCTTGGTGCAAGACAGAAAACAAGAATCCAAGCGCTATTACAATATAGACTCCAAAAACATATATTAAAATATGCTATTACCAACCAAGTTTTTTTCAATTTCCACTTGTCTGAAGAGTACCTGTTTTCGCGCAAAAAATTCCCCACCGAACAAGGATGTGCTCTGAAAGTGCCGGGACTTCCGTATGTAGGTAGATAATTAAGAGCCGAGTTCAAATTTCTTGACTTAGGCCTAATTTGCTGACAAAACAACTTCAAGGAACAACAGAATATTATTCGTGGCAACCACATCCTATTTAGCCCACAAAATTGGTCAAACCTGACCCACTCGATTTTCTGCAGTGTTTTGGACAGCTGCAACCACCCTAAGCGTGGCTTTGGACCTTATTGCTTTAAGCAGCTTGTAAATCATTCGCTATGCTAGTGCCACCGGCTACACAAATCAATATGGGAAATAATTCGGAGTTCACCGTGTGGGAATGGCGTACAAACAGCACTGAGACGACACATTCTTAAATAAGCTGAATGTCTTCAGGATCAAAGCACTACTTTGAGATCGTTTTGTACCATTTAGCGCACACAAGAACAAAAACTAGTTGGGAGTCGGTTTTGTAGTCCGAATGGTCATTGGTCGGAAAGACCGAGAGTCCGACATGAATTTTCCTAGGCAACAGTGCACGAAGGGCCGATAGTCCGAAGACCTGATGGTCACAACTTACATGTTAAACAATATTGCTTATTTATGAAGTTCAACTAAAGTACTCATCTGTTGCAGATATGAAAACCAAATTTACATTCTTTCACGACGCTGTTAGTCACTCACTGAGCAGGTTGCTGTTAAAACTACCATCGTACCTGTCTACCAGTACTTTCAAAAACTTCAAAAGTGTGTCTAACAGAATGTCCAATGTAAGTAATAATCTAATAGTTAAACAAAATCGCGGGGTCACAAGCTCTCCAACCACCGCCTCCTTTTCATGTGTGACAATTCCGCCGTGGTCGAGATTATCAACAAATCTTCTTCTGTCAACAGGGACATTATGCGTCTTGTCCGCCGTCTCGTCGTCTCGTGTCTTCTCCTCAACATCTTTGTTCGTGCTAAACATGTTCCCGGTTCCTCCAACTTTGTCGCTGATAGGCTCTCTCGTTTTCAATTTCAGGACGCCTTCTCTTTGGCTCCGTGGCTCGACCGGACTCCTACTCCCATCCCTCCGGCCCTCCTCACATTCTAGACCACCTGCTCTCCTCATCCCTCGCACCCGCTACTCTTCGCGCTTACTCCCGCATTGTCCACCATTTCACCTCCTTCCACTCCACCCACTCCCCCCTCCGACCCGCCTTTCCCGTGTCCTCTCCCACTCTGTCTTCCTACATCGCCCATCTCTACTCCTCTGGTTTCTCCTCCGCCACCATACATTCCTATATTTCGGCTCTCAGTTTCGTCCATAAGCTCGACTCCCTCCCTGACCCTACCTCTTCCTTCTACAGTCGTCGACTCCTTCGCGGAGTTTCCAAATCACGTCCCTCCTCCGACACCCGCCTCCCCATCACCTATGAGATACTCACCTCCCTCATCGACTCTATCCCTTCGTGCATTCCCAATCCCTTCACCATCGCCCTCTTAAAGGCCATGTTCCTCCTTGCGTTCCACGCCTTCCTCCGCATCGGCGAATTTACCCTCCCTTCCCTTTCCTCCGATCCCTCTCTCACACTCCAACGCTCCTCCGTCCAATTTTTCTCCCCACCCTCTCAACCCCCCTACATGACTGTCACCATCTCCAATTTCAAACACCACCATTCCGCCCCTGTTACCCTTCACATCCCTTCCTCTCCCTCTCCCTACTGTCCTGTTGCCCACCTCCGGACCTACCTGTCCTTATCCCCCCGTTCGTCCGGCCCCCTTTTCCTCCTCGCCGACTCCTCCCCCGTCACACGTTCCTTCTTTACCCACCAGCTCAATGCGGTTATAACCTCTGCCTCCCTTGACCCCTCCTTCTACAAGTCTCACAGTTTCCGCATCGGAGCCGCCACCTCTGCCGCAGCTCGCGGCCTCCCGGAGCCCGTCATCCAACGCATGGGCCGCTGGAAGTCCGACGCCGTCAAGGGTTACATCCGCATGTCAGTTTTCCCCCCACCTCGTCCCTAATTTCCCCCTTCCTCTTGTCCCTCCCTTCCCCAGGCCAGCCACCCGTTACCTCCCATTGGTGTCAGTATTGCCTGCACCTCCCTCGCTAGCATCCCTTTGCCTGCCCCTTCCCCATCCCCTCCGTCCCCTTCGTTCCGTATCTCGTACGTCTCATTTGTAGATTATTTTGTATTTTATATTTTCTTCTACCTTGTTAGCCATTTTGTTCGACCTTTGCCTATATTTTGTGTTTCATTTATTCTTAACTTGTTACTCTACCTTTATATCCGATTATTGTTAGCCTTAGTTCTCTATATTAACTATTTTGTTATTCTCTGTTAGCTATTTTTGATTTGTCCTTAGCTTCATTTTTTATATTTTTCTCTCATTTCCTTTTAGTTTTCGTACTCTCGTTTCGTCCTCTAGCTTACCAGTCCGTGTATTCTTGTATGTTCGTTTTTCTCCCTTGTTTTTCCTCATTTATCTATTTTCTTTCCGCCATGACACGGGGTGAGACAACACCGGCACCTGTTCCAGCCCTGGAAATCGTACCTCCCCCTCCGGTTGGCACCCGGAGTTAGGGTTGGGTATCCGGCTGACAGCCTTTGTAAGTAGTCCTGCACCCCTTTTCTTTCCATTTCTCTCCCTTCGTGCGTCCCTGCGGATGGGCATGAGCTGTCTTACAACATCTCTGTGGCGCTTTTTATTGCCCATCTTACCAGAGATTACCTGTTATACTTATTTACCTGTATTCATTTTATTGTAATTGTACTAGTCATAATAAATGACCTTATATCTCCTACATCAATCTCCTTTCATCTCTGGTAACGAGCTTGCGACGCACGTATCATTTATCTATTTTTCGGGACATATGTCGATCATAAATGGTATTTCACTCGTTAAATATATTTATGTGAGCATATGGACTCGCCTTACTCCTTTTCCCCCTCATCTTGGTCTATTCCATTATTCCCTCGTGCAGGACTACACGACGTTTTTCCAGCCTTCGCATTGGTCTGTTGTTATCACGTGCCTCGAGTTTGGTCAGCTCTTGGCTCTTATAGGCTGATGATTGTCACGTGTCTTTAGGGGCGTTTTACTTTGTTATTGTAACCTCGCTTTCAATTCACTTTGTTCCGGCCACATAGTCGTACGTCAAAAACTCATTCAATTTTCCCACCCTCTTCCTCCCAGTTTTCGTCATTCTCTCGTACTTCCACGTGGCCGGCGCTTTTTATTGCCCATCTTACCAGAGATTACCTGTTATACATACTTATTTACCTGTATTCATTTTATTGTAATTGTACTAGTCATAATAAATGACCTTATATCTCCTACATCAATCTCCTTTAATCTCTGGTAACGAGCTTGCGACGCACGTATCATTTATCTATTATTCGGGACATATGTCGATCATAAATGGTATTTCACTCGTTAAATATATTTATGTGAGCATATGGACTCGCCTTACTCCTTTTCCCCCTCATCTTGGTCTATTCCATTATTCCCTTGTGCAGGACTACACGACGTTTTTCCAGCCTTCGCATTGGTCTGTTGTTATCACGTGCCTCGAGTTTGGTCAGCTCTTGGCTCTTATAGGCTGATGATTGTCACGTGTCTTTAGGAGCGTTTTACTTTGTTATTGTAACCTCGCTTTCAATTCACTTTGTTCCGGCCACATTGTCGTACGTCAAAAACTCATTCAATTTTCCCACCCTCTTCCTCCCAGTTTTCGTCATTCTTTCGTACTTCCACGTGGCCGGCGCTTTTTATTGCCCATCTTACCAGAGATTACCTATTATACTTATTTACCCGTATTCATTTTATTGTAATTGTACTAGTCATAATAAATGACCTTATATCGCCTACATCAGTCTCCTTTCATCTCTGGTAACGAGCTTGCGACGCACGTATCATTTATCTATTATTCGGGACATATGTCGATCATAAAAATGTTTTGCAAATCCCGAATTGTACGATGTTGTCGAAGACAATGCGTGTGGCAGTATCTATGCAAAACATGCGCCTATATACCTAAAAAGGACGCTCTCCGCATACAAGCGAAACTTGGGTGGGCCTCGGTGAAAAACGTTTGGGTAAACTTTTTTCGAAAATGGATTAGTTCAGATATATGCACATATGCCTAAACACGAGCATATACCTGAGATATAAGAAGCATTTAAGAAGCATGGAATGCGAAAGCTTGTCAAAATGTCTTTTAAACAATTCCTGACTATAGTACCATCTCGCAACGTCTACTGCAGAGGTATTCACTTTCTCCAGTGAGGAAATTTCCAGAAAAATAACGAAATTCACGATTTTTGAAATACGTGCTAAAGAAAAACTATGTAGTTACCACAGTTTTTCTAATCTCTCTCCCACTAATGATAAATGCGCGCATGCGCTCACTGTCATTCGACAAACAGCTGACTGACAAGATGGATATTAACGGTATATCATCATGTGTGATCGCACTCCGAATCAGAAGTCAAAAGCACAGTATAAAGCAAGCCAGTGAAGCAAGTGTTCCCCTCAAAAAATAACGAAGACTGCATTTTGAATATATTTGAATACTACCATAACTTCATACCTAATTTTAAACAGCTAGGGCTTGCATCAATTGGCTCATAATCGGACTGGCTACTGCTTGAAGTCGCCACGGTTTCGTTTAAATCAAAGGTAAAATGCGCTACGTCTACATGTACATGTATGCCTTGCCATACCAAGTAAGGAGACGCGCTTTGCCTTTTGGGACAAAAAATCGACGAAGTGACGATCAGTTGACAGATCGTTTTTGAAATTTGAAACTAAAAGAAAAATACTTTGACACTAACAGCAATTCAAAATTTTTACGAACAAACAGTAAAAATGTCTGGTGAACAGGTTGAGTATTCTCTTTCAATGGCACAGAACCACTTTGAATAATGTAATCTGAGTGTTTTTCGCTTTCCAGCTCTCTATTTAAAAATACTACTTAAAGGGGATAAAAACCTGCCCTCCGTCAAAAAAAATGATAATAGAAAATAAAAAACGCTTTATCGAGACCACTTACAACTAAATTTATCTAGTACTAACTTGTTCCTCACCCGATTTCGAAAAAATAAGTTTGAGAAGCGTTCGTTATTGCTTGAGATCAGGACTCGACCAGTTGTCTTGTCACGGCGTGTCATTTTATCAATGTGACATTGAGCACGGCCTAACCCATGCATGACCAAATTGTCAGCTCCTCCACTGCCGGAAGACATCCAATAATTTGAACTTTTAGACTGTTTTGTTAGCCACTTTTTCGTTTGCTACGATGAAGACGTTATGTTTTTTTTTTAAAACGCCGTTGTTCATATCAACTGATTTGCTGTTTTTTTTGTATTGATGGAGTGACCATGTTTTCATCGTTTATGGAATGCACATATGGCGTGCAGCTATTCCTAGCATTCAAAAAGGAACTTGTTTGCGAAAGATTGCCTTTATTTCCACCAGCGTTAAAAAAACACTGGCACGGGCGCTCTGTCGTAGTCCGAAATTAAAGCAGGGTTTAGTTTAAATTAAATTGGAACCTAAATAATTTAAAAGATAAAAAGATTTGATGACACTGTTTGGAAGATGAATAATCAGATTAAGTCTGGCAATTTCACAAAATCTTTTACGCCCATTTTAGAAACGATCAGTTTTCGTTTGTGGTGGAATGCGCTTTTTTCTACACCAGCAGAACATGAAGCATTGTTGTTATAGTTCTTTCACGCTCTACCAAGTCGATCTGCAAGTGATAGTCGGATTGGAACACAACTTTTCGTTTGATCGCTCAAAACCTTACTGACGTGATGCTGGGCAATCAATTCCGAACTCCAAAAATTTCCCCAGCAACCTTTGCGGGNGGGAGGGTCCAACGTAATTTTCCAGTCAATATTTTGCTATGCCTGCCCTTAAACCCTTTGAAATTTAATGTGAAAGTGTGTTAGCACTGAGACAAATTAATTATGCATATCATTAGAAAATGTTATTAGTCAGGGAGAAGCTTATAAGAAAGAAAAAATGATCAGGAATTTACATCTGCAAATTGAATGACACAAATACGCAAAAGATTTGGGGAACTTACGTTGAACCCCCATTTTGAACTGTATCATGCAACCGGGCACTGTAGCCGTCGGAGAATGGCACCACAAACTGAAACTAATTACCCCGGATCACAAACGACTTTGCAATACCATTAATACACTTTATCTACCAGACAAGAAAGGTAGAAAAACCTCCTATTTATAACAGTTTAAAACTGAAGTTACACGCGATTATATGGACAATTGTAACAGATATCTCGGACACAAACGTGGATCAATGGAGAGTTCTACAAGCGTGTGTTTAGTTGTTATCCAATAAATGCACATAAATCAACAGTTGATACTCTTTTTATATTGTCATTTAGATAATTGGTACATATTGTTGTGGCAATGTTATACATTAGATAATATAATTTTCGTATCGGTACATGTTTGAGTATGTACTACCTATGTTGATATTGTCATTGTATACATGCGTCTTAATTATTAACAGTTTCATCATAGCAACGGCGCCTAGTGTGAGTGTGCGCATTTCGGAAATGAGGTGCACGAAAGTACTCCCCCGTCCCCGGTCCTTTCGCAGTTGATTTGTTACTCCTTATATGTTGACTTAATATGATAATACAGTAATTACTGCTTAACATGCTAGATCTGAGGTGCCCATCGTCAGACTAGCCTTTTTACATGTATGTTTGTTGGGCAATAAACTTATGTATCAAAATGAAATTACCGCTGATCCTTGTACAATATTGTTCCAAGGCTAAAGTAAAAAAGCTGTGTTCAATAATGTGGTGATAGATGAAGAAAATGATTATTTTTTACTAATTCTTCAGTATGGGTAACTTACTTCAGTAATCTTTTTCAGTGCCTAATGTATTTTTTCAGTTTTATTGTTTAAATCTTTACAGTTTTTACATCAATGTTAGGACATTGGTGTAAATGTTTTCTCTGTTAATCTCGGCTTGTTTCATGTGCCTGTCACATTTTGCACCCTCAATAAGTCGACAAAATCCTTTTTATTACAAGGTTTACGATTCTGTTATCATACACAGTCTCTTTGGTTTCGGTACCATTCATATTTTCCGTATAAGCAAAGATACTATAAAATCTTTGGTATAAGCTCAAAAATTTCGCAATTTGAAGTAACGGAAATGTCCGAGGTAATCCGGATGTTTCGGTGGTAGTCGATTGAACACGCTGGTTCCCTGCGTGCGGCTATGTGCCGCCTCGGCACGCAGGGAACCAGCTCAGGGAAATCGATGAAGCTTGTGGAAAATCGAAGGGGAGTGCATTGAACAAATATTTTAAAACTTTGCAAAAATTGTCGAATACACGAACAAAAATCGTAAAAAATTACAAAAATGGGAAACAAAGACTGCCAACACCGCACCTAAGTCACCTGGTCCTGCAAACAACAACTTTTGTTAGCGTTATATAGTTCTGTCGTTTTTACTACAGTGAAATTAGGAATAGTATCAGTGCGCGATTATTGATACATCAGTTCAAGTGTTATTTGGGTGCAGTGCTTATTAATGCTTTTCATAAATGAATATTATGAAGTGACTGGCGCATTAACCAGCAAAGTAGTAAATAACTAACAAGAATTTCTACAGCATGAGTGCACTTCACTGCGGATGAACTCGCGTAAGGCGGGTGAAAAGGTCAGCATCTCGAATGCTGCACGTAAACCACCGTAATCTGCAGCTTGTGGTTGATGTTTGTGGAAATTTCTTTACACTCAGGATACCGGAAGCTTTCGTCTGTTCGCAGCACGGTGTGTTAGAAAATTTTGATTTTGTCATACTCTCTTCGTTCGAGCGTAGGCTCTGTGTGCTTTAGTATTTCCTTGTTAAGGTTGCGCTTGGGTTCTGTCCGCGACATGTTGCATTGTTGGTTTGTTTTGCTTTTGCCTAATTCTTTTCCTGAAGAGTCCTTGATCGATTTAAACTTGTCTTGGCGACATTTTCCAAACAAAATGTCTAGCAAAGTCTCATTCACTTATGAGACATCTGAATATGTGCTCTACTGTTTGAATAGTTCCACATTTGTGATTAGACTGAAAGCTGCTTCAAGAGAGGTTAACCTCATTTGACTCTTTCGATTTGTTACTTTCACTAGAAAGGTGCTTGCCAATAAGAAATCAAAACAGGATTTTTCCTTTTCTGAGAGATTGTCTGTCTATATATGCTTGTGATTGCTACCAAACGTTTAGTGCCTTGGAACTAAGTTCACTAGAATCCTTCAATCGTAGAAATAGGTCAAAACAAAATGTGGCTTCTGACACATTTCATGTTTCCTTTGCCCCTGCAACTATTTAGGTGTTGTCTTACTAGTTTTCTCATGAGGTGGCCCAAGTCTGCTACCATGGGGGTGTCATGTTCCTATTAGTTAGTAGTAGTCTTATGAAGGAATCTAGTCCCTACTAGCCCCTCAAGGGAACCACTTCCCTATTAGCCCCTTATGGGACTAGTAGTTGCCCCTTTCACTGGGGAGCCACGTTCCAACTAGACCCTTAAGAGAACCTTATCCCTTCTAGATCCTCATGGGAGAGCCACGTTCCTATACAAGCCTTCATGGGGAACCACATCTCTCTAATCCCTCATGGGAGAGCTTCTCCAAAAATATATACCTTTCTGATGGGGAGTCGTGTCCCTACCTACTCCTCTGATGGGTGAGTCTCTCATGGGGAGCCCCTGTCATACTAGCATCTCATGGGGGAGGCATGTTCCTACTAGTGCCAAATAGGAGGACCACATCTCTACAACACTTGTTATGGAGTAGCCATGTCCTTACTAGCTCCTCTCATGAGCCGTGTCTCTGTCTCTCCTAGCCCCTCACATGATGGAGCAACCTCCCTACTAGCCCCTCTGTTGAGAGCTATATCTTTACTAGCTCCTCTTATGGGGACCCATGTCTCTAGCCCTACTAACCGCTCACATGAGGGAGCCACTACCCCAGTTAGCCTTCTCATGGGGAGTCACATTCATAGTTTTACCTCATTTGGAGTCTGCTCCCTACTTGCCCCACTCATGGGGAGCCACTTCCAAACTAGCCCTTCTCGTTGGAACACCCTGTGTTTGGCGCAACTGCGCATGACTTTGTACTTGTTTACTGACTTCATGTATTTATTTCAGATTGAGACAGAACCATGGAGTCATCCAGTGGGGGGCATAATATCCCCAAGATTATGACTTTCAGGCCGACATGGGATGAGTTCAAAGACTTCAACAAGTACATTGAACACATAGAGTCCTTGGGTGCCCACAAGGCTGGCCTTGCTAAGGTTGGTGTGAGATTATAAACCTTGAACTTTGCTTTAGGAGGCCTTAAGACTGCACGTCTTCAAATTAGTAGATAAAACAAACTAGAGTACATTTCATGGAAATGTTATTCCAGACTGAAATCAGAAATTTTATCTTACGCTCGACACTGATATTTCCAGATGAAAAAATAATTTCATGTCACCCCTCAGCAAAGTCTCTGAAAATATACCCATAACTACTAGTTGCTTACATAATTTGCATGTATTATTTTTAAACTGTGATTTGTTAACAGTTACATTGTCATTTGTGATTTTACGACTTCCAGTTGCCGAATCCTAGTTTGGAGTATAGGATGGCTTAATTCAAATCAAACAGAGTTTTTTATGTGAGAGATCTAAACGAATTGTGCTCTTTGATTTGAATTCAAAAAGTTCCTCAAAGCCTCGTGTACTTGCTTTCTCTGTAAATAATTGCAGATTTTTCTGGGACCCCTGAATTAATGGAATCTTCATGTTGGCAGTATGCTAGAACCCCTGTTCACTGACACTGGCCTTTTTGTTTTGGTAATATACATTAGTTTCATTGACATTCTTTTCTGAGTTTAAAAGACCACGCCTCTGAAACCGGTATCGTGCTCAAATGCTTAATATACTAAATAGGATGGGAATTGTGAAATGTTTTTTGTTGTGGTTATCTATTGTTATACGTGCCCTTAGTATGCTGATTGTGCAACTATAAAATGAATTCTGTCGATGGTCAATGGTTGTTGCTATGAGAATGTCCCCCATTTGCAAACATTAGATCTTGAAGAATGAGGTGTCTTTTCTCTCATATCCAGGTATCGCAGAACATATGTTTATGAGCAAAGTGTTATATGTGCGTAGTTGTACTGTTGTCTTATTGCTCAACAGATCATCCCTCCCAAGGAGTGGGTGCCCAGGCGGGGTGGCTACGACGACGTTGACGTCCTCATCCCAGCTCCCATCTCACAGATGGTGACTGGTTGCCAGGGCCTGTTCCAACAGTACAACATCCAGAAGAAAGCCATTATGAGTAAAGACTTTGAGAAGCTGGCCAACAGTGACAAGTGAGTTTAGGGGCATAGTGCGCCACACGCCCTCATACACTTATGAAAACTGAATGGAAGTAATGGCATTCTGCAGGGCTGCTTTGTAAGAGCAGGTTTCAACACACACATTGTTTTGATTTAAAAAACTCCACTTCTTCAATATTTACAGATTAACAGAAAAATAAAAAGTATGCTTAACTCTCCCTGCCATGTGACAAATTACCTTGTCACGGAAAAGCATGCCGATCGGCAAATTTGCTCTAGTACTTTCCTTTTCTTTATGGAGTTAATTCTCATGAGAGATAACTTCAAGTTAATGATCTTGGCAGTCAACAGGAGGACAGTTTAATGAAATCCGGACAAAAATCAAAGAATGATTTTTGTGGTGGATTTTGAAGAGAGTTTTGGTTGATCGCAAACCTTTCTGTTGTCATTGATGCAATGGCTTCAAAACTGTCCATTGTTAAAGCTTAATTGACTCAAATTGCTTGACGCCAAGTTGCATTTGCCGACTTGGCGAAAATCCCAGGTGGTGCTGTACTCCGTTCCCAGAAACTTACACATTCCTCTTAAATACATACATCATTGAATCTTTAACTCAATACCCTCTGCTGATGAAGATAGAACACAGATGATCGCATACACTGGAGGCGTGTGTTTCACCGATCTTGCCCAATTTTTGTCGAACAGTTCATACTTCCGTCTGTTTACTTCCTGTTGTAATTTAAGCGCATGTTTGATGTGTGCTGACTGCTGTGGTGGCAAATGCACTGATTTCACAAAATTAACAGAACAATTGTGAACCAAATGTATGAAATCTAGGAATATGGTTTGTAATTTAAAGTTTGCAAGTCAACACAAACTTTGAAACGAATTTCAGGAGGGAATTATTGTCTGACTTTGATACTCGCAGTGGTGACTTTATGCTGACTTGGAATTTTTTCCCAGGTCGCCAAACTCAACCTGAGGTCAACCTGCAGGTCGTGATATTATATTCAAGCACTGGATTTGTGATTTAGAATTTGAGTTTGAAATGCTAGATGTGAGACGAGGTATACCGGGGCTGGCGGGCTATGAATTTCAACCCAAACCCTAAATTGGCCGATGATGGTATTTTGTCTCCGGAAATCTTTAATACTTTACTTGGTGAATATTTACTGCAAGGTATCATAAAACAGTACGTTTGCATCTTACGCTTAAAGTTTCATAGCAATCCACTCATGAATAACAATTGTAGAGCATTTTTATTGTTGCACCGTATGTTTTGTTTAACTTTAAGATATAATTTATGTGTCACTGACAACTTGTCATTCTTAATAGTCTTCAAAATTTCCCTGCCATGGCAGTGAAGGTTTCAACATTCAATGGGAACTAAGTAGTGACCTGCGACAGTTGGAATGGTCCTTCTGTGTGTGTCTCTGTGCATGTATGTTTTCATGTGTGTGTTACAAACCATCACCATACAATGTCGCTGACATGTCATTCCCTGTGTGTGTTGAATTGCATACCCTCACCATGCGATAGCACTCTCGTGTCACTCTCTGTGTGTGTTCCGGTCCAAACCACAATACCCTGTCACTAACATGTCATTCTCTGTGTGTGTCGTCTTGTACACACCACCATATAGTATCACTCATGCGTCACTCTGTGTGTGTTGTGGTGCAAGCCACAAAACATTACTGCTTTCTATCTTTCTCTGTGTGTGTTCTTGTCCATACCGCAATACATTATCATTGACATGTCATTCTCTTTGCGTGTGTTCTTTTACAAACCACCATAAAAATCAATGAAGTGCCACTGCGTCTGTATTTAGGTACAAACCCCCGTTTCACAAAGACTACGAGGACCTGGAGAGGAAGTACTGGAAGAACATCACGTTCAACCAACCCATCTACGGTGCTGACATCTCGGCTTCCATCACGGACGAAGACCAGGATGTGTGGAACATTCAGAGACTGGGCTCTATACTGGACTACGTTGCTGGGGATTACGGTAGGTACATTGTGCTACAATTTACTGGCTGTAATGCTGGGCTACACTTCGGGGGATTATGGTATATTGAGTGTGTCTTTGTAGCGGAAGAGGGCAGCTTTTGTAATCACTTGGTTACTTGTCTGGGACTTACGGTATATAAAGTATATGGCTTTGCTTTGACTAATGAGCACCACGTGGGAATACATTTAGTCGTATTATGAGACTGTTTCTGGGGGTTGTGGCTCATGCTCTGCACACTGTATCAAATGTTTGGCTTGATTACTATGTCTTAAATAATGGACTGTGTCAGGAGTTATGACATGCATTGGGTTCAATACACAAGGTGTTGTTCCTACAACAGCGAAGTCTTATCTTGCAGGGATCAAGATAGAAGGTGTCAACACAGCCTATATGTACTTTGGTATGTGGAAGACAACGTTCGCCTGGCATACAGAGGACATGGACCTGTACAGCATCAACTACGTACACTTTGGGGCACCGAAGTTCTGGTATAGCATCCCGCCTGAGCATGGGAGGAGGTTGGAGAGGCTGGCGGGAGGTAATGGCAGTGCCATGGTGCGCTATACAGTAAATGATGCATGTGTTTAAGTGACATAATAGGCAAAAATTTTTTTAAGATTAGCTCCCCCAAGACAGATTCGAATTCATTACCTTTGTGGTCGCCGATGACGCTTAACCAGCAGGGCTAAAGCCTCTCGCTTAGTAGCTGAGTATTTTAAGCGTATTTTACTGATACGGTCTTTAGCCTTAGTTTCAGCTGGCAGACAACAGCAAGAACTGGCGATTTGTAATGAAATCACAAGAACACAATGGATATTGTCGTGTTATAGCTCCGGTCAAAGCTAAAAACTCCAAGAACTTTATCTTATCCCAGAATAATCTCCAAAATGAATGCGTTTTCAGCCCTAAAACCTATCATGTCCCTTCAAGACCCACGGGTCTGTATGAGAGGCAGAATCTAGGGGTCTGCTTTGTATATTCTATATGCGTTTTTATGGCCCAATGCCTGTAAATGAGACGACGTCTGGGGTAGCTTTCTAAGTAGTTAATGTTTCATGTTTAATCTTTATTTTGAATAGTCACAGACACTAATTTACTCTAGCAATCTTTGTTGTATAGTACATAAAATCTTCACTGTAAAAGTGCAGTTCTGGTTATTATTTAGATATTTTTCATTCTCCTGATGTACTGTTCCGGTCATTGTATTTCCAGGTTTTTTCCCGGCCAGTGCCCAGTCCTGTGAGGCCTTCCTCAGGCATAAGATGACTATTATCTCGCCGCAGATTCTGCGCCAGTATTCAATTCCTTATGACAAGGTGTGTATCGCATGCAAAAATGTCCTTTTTGGTATTGTCATCCCTCAGATTTTATCGTCTGGGTAAAGGCATTCATATGCTTATTTGATGCAACCAAACTGTAGACGTGTTCACATCTGTGCTGCCTCCCCTTGGTGTGACGTAGTTTGCTGAAAAGCTGCCGGTGTATAAGGGTTACTGGTATGTGCCAAAGTGTAGCGCAGACTTCTTGAGTCATCATTCCACATATCTACAGTAACCAGCTGATCTCATCGCGAGTGATGCCCGATACTATTGGTCACACAAAATTTATTTATTTATTTAAACTTCTTTAAAAGACTGGGTGATCACTTGAGTGGATACACTGATTTTCAAGTGATCCCAGTCGGAAATAATTACTTGTAGTAAAATATAGAGAGCTTTGTACAGGCTTGTAGCTATGGAAAGTTCGTCAAGGAGGGCCACCAAAGCTGAGAAAGAAGTATGTTCCACTTGGTTGTATGTCACTCTCGGAAGATAGGTAGTACATAATGGGCCTATCTGCGGTGATAGCGGGCAATAGGCTATGAGAAATGCTTCATTTTGTTAAATGGTATAGTTGTTATTTATCCAGATGGAGTACTTTTTGCAAAAAAAATTGAAAAAAACATACGCAATTTCCTCCGGATGTTGTGTAGTAACATGGCTTCTGTGTACTTATGGTTTTCTTTGGTTTTCATTAGACGCAGGTGTTTCTGTTACTTTTGTCGCCTTTCTCATTTGGGAGAGCATTGAATGATAGGAAGACGTATTGACGGGCGTTCTTCATTTGCTCTTTATCCGTCTCCTGTAGATTGTTCAAGAGCCTGGTGAGATCATGATCACATTCCCGTACGGCTACCACGCTGGCTTTAACTGTGGCTTCAACTGTGCAGAGTCGACCAACTTCGCCTCAGAGCGGTGGATAGAGTATGGGAAGAGATGTGCCCAGGTTGGTAGGACCATCTGTGCTGCACTGACTGACTGTGCTCAATCTCGTTTGGCCTTTAGCAGACGAGAACTGGGTTGCGTTAAACTTAATACCTTCAGTTTCTTAAAGGAAAGAAATCCGTTTTTTCCCTTTCGAAAATCAGTGGATTCCATTTTACAAGAAGAGCGCCACTTTCGGAAAGATTGAAGTGAACAATGTTTTCTGTCTGACTCCATCTTGTTACTTTTCTGAATTCTGTATTCACAACGAGGACGTCAACTTTTACCATACAGCACAAGTCGAACACAAGTGAATAGATACACGAATATCTCCAAGGTGGTGAACTGTGCAAACTGCTCTTGATCTATTCAGGTCTTTAGAAAGGACTATTCTTCAATAGTGCCCTCTAATGAATATTGTGACGTCCTTTTTCTGCTTTTACATGGCCTCTAGTAGAAGTTGGTTTACAGTTTTAAGTGAACTGCCATTTAGCAGAGTCCATAACTCCTCATTTACCGTTTTCAGTGCACGTGCCGTAAGGACGGTGTGAAGATAGAAATGGATTGCTTCGTGAAACGGTTCCAGCCTGATCGCTATGAGCTGTGGAAGGCGGGACGTGACTTAGGGCCACACCCTGAGGAAGATTTCAATAAGCTGTCCAAGTACAAAAAGAAGTAAGTCAATCTGTATTATTTATTTGCAGCATACTAAAGTACATGTCCCTTTGAGAAGAAATTATATGTATGAGCACCGACAAGCGCCCGTTCAGGAATCTTTGATGTGCATCCTGTTGCACTGTTTTGATTCCTCCACAGTTCAGGTGACCGTAGCACTAACGTTTTATGAAACTGAAACTCTTTTAGAGTGAAGTCAGTTGGGAGGGAAATTTCCTGCTAGCCATTGTTTTCTTCTACACTCATCTCGGCTGATGCAACTGGTTACTACTATTGTGAAAAAAATGAGCATAGCTGAACGTATTCAAGTTTTTGTTTGATTGTGTGTACAGCTGGCTAAGGAATCCATATGCTTCTAGCAGATGTTCTGAATTTTTTGTACCACGTTTCTTCTATTTTCAGCGCATCTAACCAGTCTGGGAGCGTGAGGAAGAGACAGCCCATTTCTAAGAAATTGTCGTTGAAGAAAGGCAGGGGAAAAATCAAATCGTCCAAAGATTCGGATGATGACGAAGACAATGATGCCACATCAGAAACTAAGAAAACCAAGATGAAGGGGAGGAAGCCTGAAGGTGATGAGATGAGTGTTCTTGGTAAGAAACCCCTGTCTAAAGAATTTGTGGAGACGTCTAGCGATTCGTCCTCCGATTCGGATGTGGACTTGGAAATGACGCCTGTCAGGGAAAAGAAGGCTAAAGATGAAGTTCCCAAGAAGTTGAGCCATGCTATTGAGCCAACTGAGAAGCCTCCTCCAGGTAGCTTCTTGGAGGAGTTCATGAGACATGCCGAGAAAGTAGAGATCAGCAAACAACAGCTGATGGAGATGGCGACGGTGGAGAAGAAACCGCGCAAGCCAAAGAAACGCAGGCAGCCTAACATGCCTGTGTTGCATGACTCCACCAGCGATCATGGTTACTCTCGTGCAGGCGGCAGTCCACCGGTGTTGAACCCTGAGTGCGAGTTCCAGACTGCTACCGGCACAACGCCGCCGCCGGCCAAAGTTGCGAAGATCAGCTGCCAAAGCTCCACGTCTGGCTCACAGTTGAGTCACGGTTTCGTTGAAGGGTCGAGTTTGCCGACGCAAACCAACCCGAGTTTCACGCAGTCTGGTAGCGAGCTGATTAAAATGGGGCATAGCATGTTACGTCCAGCTAAACACGCTTCTCTGCAGGCGACGAGTGCTGGCCCCTCGGTGTGCTCTGCTGGGACTATAGTGGACATGGGAGGGGAGGCGGACCTCGGTGCCCGGCTCTCTGTCAAACAGCTCATCTCCTTGTCTCGCCCAGCTCAGGCACCACCTCAGTTTGCCGGCACACCCCAGTTTGTGAATCCCAATCTGCAGGTGGCCAGTGCTTGTACCAGCCAGGCGCCGGTGTTGTTGAATTTTGCTGCTGCTGAACGGAACAATCTGGGTGTCAAGAAGGCGTCTAAGACTGTGGTAGTCAAGCCTACAACGGATGTTCACTCCGTCGTTACCAACTCGAATAGTGGCAAAGTTACGACCAACAGCGTTGCCCACCCTCATCAGGTTACTGATGCAAAGACCAAACCTATAAAACATAAAACGAAAAGCAGGACTACATTCAATCCTCAGTTTGGTAGCTATGTCAAGGCGAATAGCCTGCCGGTGAGTCAGACCCTTGCTGAAAGTGTTGCCAAGCAACAGCTAATCATACAGCAGACATTAAGTAAGAGCTTAAAAAACCCTGTGTCATCATCAGTCTCAACTACTGTTCCCACACAAAGACCTGCTTCAATGCCTAAGCAAGTTATACCTGCCCAGAGTCGTTCCATTGTTTCCTCCAGAAACAGTGTCCAAATATCCGCTTCACCAAGTGGCGGGCAGTTGATTTCGAATGCAAATAAGTTACTCATACCAAGTGCAGCTGAATCGTTAGCTGGTCCAAAAGTGACTCACACTGTAACTGCTGACACGCCACCTCCACTATTACGTAAACAGGACATTCGTGGCTCTGTTTCAATGGCTTCTACGGCTGTGAAGTCGGTTAGCGACTCTGCCTTGCTGGCTAATCGCCAGAATTTGCCAAAAACTGTCACTGAAATGGTACAACAACAAAAGCAGCAAATACTGACTAAGTCCATTGATGCATTGCTGAAGCAACAACGGCAGAAACTAAATGAGTTACAACGGCAACAGAAGCTACTGCAAAAGCAACAGCAGCAGCAACAGCAACAACAACTGCAACAACAACAACAACAACAACAACAACAACAACATTTCTTGTTGGCTACAAGTAAATCGTCAATCTCTTCAAGCAGGGATCATTTTTTAGGGGTAACAACGAGGCCGTGCCCGTCCACGACGGCCTCGTTCCTGGTTCACAGTGGATCCCCTCAGACCAGCCCTCCAGCGGCCTCTCCTCATCGTCAGGGGATGGTATCCCGAGTTGTGGTGACCAGTGGCCAGCACCAGCTGGCTCTCATCAACAACATGCCAGTGTTGATTCCCAAGTCTGGGCCGGCGGTTGGCACACCAGAGGCTCCGATTCAGCTGCGCACTCAACCGCTCCTTATAACCAACAGAGTGTCTGGAACTTCTGGTCAGGTGCTGCAAACCCATGGCAGTGGCAGTGGCAGTACCCCTATTGGTGGTACGATCCTCGCTTCTACCAATCGTGGGACAGCAACAGCAGCCCCCCAGAGTTCAGCCTCCTTGAGACTGGCCAGCGCACCTCTAGCACTACTGGCTCAAACAGCAGAAAAGGAAAAGCGTCGAATCGTGACAGGAAGAAAGTCTGTGGCAGGAAGCATTCAAAAAACTGATTCAGAACCGTTTAAATTACCGCAGGACATGCAGTGGTCCTGTGTGGATCAGACGCCTACCATGTTTGATACGTTGTCTCCTAATAGGGAATTGGCAATAGACACTGAAAGCACAGCTGTTTCGGAGAGTGCTGCCCGACCAGCGGAGGAACCATCCTGCTCGGGCACTGAAGAAAGTGTGAGCAAGCCACTGACTGTTGTTAAGTGGGACGCAGGCTCTGGAAACGGTTGCAAGGTTGAAACACTGGAGCTTGTTACAACTTCCAATGTTAATATGAATCAAGGTTGTGCTGCTGTTGGAGTTCAATCTAGAGCCTGCAGTGAAGTTGGAAGGAAGAGAACTGTGAAGGGTGGTAAGCAACCACTATCGATGACGGTCTCGGATAGCAGTGTTTCGTCTTCAGATGGTGAGTACTTTCAAATATTGAATTGTTTCAGTTCTGTTTGTCAGACACCTTGTTTATGAAACATTGGATTTCAAGACTTGCAGCATTGTTATCAACGCGGCTCAATGGTAAAAGTCGACTTATGAGCAGAAATTGTTCGAATTCTCTCTAAAATGTACTTAATCTGGCACGATGTGAGTCCTTGGTAGCAATGATATTGAAAATTATGAAATAACCGCAATCTTGAAAAAATCTGTATTAAACAACACGACATTTTGCTTTTTTAATTAAACTCATCAGGTCAGTTCAAATCAAGTGATTTGATAAGCAAGTCAGTTGAAGCACAGTGTACAAGAGATACAAACAGTAGGCTACCATAGGTACAGGTTGGTAGTGTTAGGGTTATTACCTCGAGAAGGCACAGAGAAAACTTGTCAAAAATCATTGACAGGAAAAGAACACCACCATTCACTGAATGCTAACCAGAGCTTATTCAATCATCAGCTATGGTAGCCTGTTGTTTGTGTCACGGGTTCGTGATTCACAAGTAAATAAGACCAGCAACTGCAGTTTAATTGTATATTGTACGTACATCAACGATACGGCCACACTTCACAAACTCTGATAAAAGACTGACTCAAACCACGAGGTCTCCAGAGAACTGGCATGGGCATTTGCCTACCAATGACTAGCCAACAAATAGCTTTAAGTAGACGTCGCAATGGACACCAGAATATGAATGTATATATGGGGTGACAGCCCATCCTACCACATTTGTATTTCTTGTACACTTTGGTTGCGCTGTCTTACATATTGAAACATTTGGTGTTTTGTTTCTCCTCATCTGGTGGTGATTTTAGTCAATAAAGCGAAATGTGTTGTTTCATAACGGATTTCTTTGTGATTGCGGTTATTTTAATAATTTTTGTCTGACATTTTTATTGCGTGTTGTCACGCTAACAAATTTTCACTCGTCTGGTGTTGGAAAATCGGGATGGCTGCTGGCTGCGGCTGCTGCCATCTGCCTTTATGTGAAAGTACTTCAACTGCGTACCGAATGACATTGGTAGAACACTTTTTGTTGAAGCACAATGTAAAACTTGACTTGTAGGCAGACTATAGGTGCTGTGTTTAAAGTAAAATTGCTCCCGTGTAACTAGGTATGCAATGCTTATTTGTCCAGCTGTAGATGTTAAAGGCTTTCCTCAATATTCTATCTGTAAGACTACTTATTATGAAAAGACCTGACCACCAATATGATTCGTTGACTTTGGCGTGCATTGTAGAATCTCATGCAGTTAGTGATTGCGTAGTGGATATTGGTGCCGCATGGGCGGAGCCTCTCTCTTGCATCTGGTCGTTCAAGCCAGCCAATTTAGAGGCGATCCGGACATACAACGAGACGTGCGCCAGACAGCGGCCACACTGTGCTGTCTGCTCACTCTTCAGAACACACAAGGTCAGGTGGTTTTCTTAATGGAACTCTACAAAAGACCACTAAGCGTTTAGTGCTGCTATGAACCCACCTTCCATCAAAAATTAGCTTCTGATTCAGACCACTTGCTGATCTGTGATATTCGTCTGGACTTGTTCTTTACTCTTAGGAGATTGCTAGTCTGTCACATGTTATTGCTTGAGGACAGGTTCATTAATTTAATTGGCTTGCCATGGCGCGTTATTTTATACGCTGAGCAAGGTCTTGAGCAATAACAAATTTAACATTATCCAATCCCAGAAGCCACCTCTCATCTCAATACTTAGCTACAAGATGAGATCAGTTTTATAGCAGTAAGCGGTTTTAATCAATTAAGGTTGTTTTGTTTGTGAGGTTACGTAACAGTCGCAATTACTCATCAGTTTTGTCAACTGAGATGTTGAGCAGCTCTGGCCTGCTCACCCCTGGATCATGTTGCTTTCCATCAGCTTGGTGTTTGGGTGGAAAATTGAGGGTCAAGAGTGATAGCGATCAAAAAAGTTCCTCGGTGTTTGTGTGTGGGAGGGGCTAAGGGAGGGGCAAAGAGGGAGGGGGGAGGGGCAAAGAGGGAGGGGGGAGGGGCAAAGAGGGAGGGGATAGTGGGTGAGGATGGGGAAGTGCTTGAGTGTATGTATTGTACTGTGCATTGCTTTCTCCCTGACTCTGACTGAGTCCTTACTGGCAGTTGTGCTGGGTAAGCAAAATGAGCCAGAATTACCCATCCTGACGGCTAGAAAGAAGCCGAATTCGTCATCAGAGGAGCCTTTTGTCACGATGGAGACTGAAGGGAAATTAGCGGAAAAATTAGTAAGGTGGCTAAGACAATGTGCAGTTGTAATTTTGAGGCCATGATAGTTACTAAAGGATAATTTGGGCTGTGAACAGGGTTAGCCATCATGCCCGGGAAATAATATTTTGGCTGAATGCTTTTGGCATGTACGTTGGGAGATTTTAACGTGCTTAACCTGGCTGCATTATCACCTACCATAAATCTTGTTGAATGATGTAATCACCGACCAGCTCTGCACATTTACTTGAATGGTGTTTGTTTGATACAGGCTACTGTCGACGCAGACATAACGGAAGTTGTCTCTCGTTCTCTGCCACTCGTGCCGGAGATGTGCTTTGCGACGAGCGCAGAGAACCCCGCGCCACTGGGTTTGAACACGTGTCTGGGTGAAGATGGGTTATCTCCCCTGTTGGAATGTCATGGCTGCAAACTCCGTGTCCATGCCAGTACGTACGACAATAAGTCAACAGGAAGTTAAGATGCAAAAGTGGCTCTTCTGCTATAGAATTTGATATCACAGTGTTATGAGCAGAAGATTAACTGCGTTTGAAGCGCGTACAAAATCAAAAAAGCACAAAGTCGAGGGAGAACTTAAATGGGCTGGGGGAGTTAACTCCAAACATTTGTTCATACACGACAGTTTTGAGTTCTTGCAAAAAATTGTTGAAGTAAATCTCGTGTCAGTTCATAGACTTAATGATATGTAATTATGTCCTGTTAATCAGTTTCTGGAGAACTAAATAATGTTCTTATCCGTTCTTATCCAGTATATTGCTACTGCCATTAGTTATGTCACTTGTGTCTCTTGTACTTTTGGACTTTTATTTACCTGTGCTCTCGTCAACAGGTTGTTATGGGTGTCCCGATGCTTCAGAACCTTGGCAGTGTCGTGTGTGTGAACAGCAGGCATTCAGTGCGGTGAGTAGTGCGGTATCTTCTTCAGTTTCTAACCGGGGATGAAGCTTTTTGATCGGGAAGATACCTCATATCGCTTAAAACGTTGGGACCGCTGAAGTTGGTCCTTTTCAGAACTAGTTGGTATTGCGCAACTCTGAAACTGAAAGTCAAATAAATATACCGGGAAGGTATTAGACTAGGATGCCAAAAGAGGGCGTTCCTTGGCAGGATTGATAATCTTTTGTTACCGTACTCTCTAGCAGCGTTAATATTTGCATGTTTTGTTGAATTGCCTTTTTGTTTAGAAGTGAAGCTCTTCTAAAATAATTTGTTTTGTTTCGATATGTTTTGTTTCTCATTGCATTGATGTTTGGTGGAAACCTTTGAGATCAGCCAAGCCAGTTGCTGATTACTAGAATGGTCAGTCTCTTTCAATCATGAGTGGAACATTTACTTGAATGTCTTTAGTGTTGCTGCAGCTTGCTCTGTTGACTCATATGCTTCTTGTTCTTGTAGAGCTGTTGTCTATGCATGCTGAGAGGGGGTGCCCTGAAGCCCACTACCTGCGGCAACTGGGCTCATATCGTGTGTGCGCTAGCCATCCCTGAAGTTCAATTCGAAGATGTCCAGAAGAGGGAGCCAGTGAACGTCACCAAGATCAATGCGCAGCGCTGCAAGCTCGTGAGTGTTGGCGAATCCCTTAAAAAGCTTGCTGAGGAGCTGGTCATGAATTTGTTGGGTTTTGACTTTAGCTTTCTTTTTTGTTGTTGTAATTCAGGCTGGAGTCTCTATTGTGTGACTTTGGAATGCTGATACTTTTCAGTCTCAAGAGTGAAAGTGTCCAGAAGTTTAGGGTATATTCTGCTTCTGGGCATAGCAACTGATATTTACACAGTGCGATGCATGGCTACAGAGTTATTCCCTTCTGGTATATATAGAACTAACTCCATTTCTCCGAGGCTGTATGTGTTTTTATGTTTCATCTGCTGCTCTTCGTCAAAGGACAGGAGTGCAGATATCTGCCACTGCTTAAATAAGTAGAATTTTTTATGAATTTCCGCCGATCCTTGAAGTTTGTAAGTTCCCTCATATGTTATTCACAAAGGAATCATCGCTGTGTTCAATTACATCAATCACTTGTGAGACACTTGCATTGAGAAATGTTAACGTATTCAATGAAAATGTGTTTTGGGTGTTTACATACTGTTTCTCTGACAGGATATTAACGGCCAATCACTGTTAAGAACTTGCGTTACACTGCAGCTATCAAATATAGTCAAAATTTTAAAGCAAAAGTTTCCCGCTAATTTTCAAATGATTTGGTGTTATTTTGCGTCAGATTTTCTTATAAGTTTTGGCCATAGCTTTGACGAAGCCAGGTGAATCTCTACTAAANCTGTCGACGCAGACATAACGGAAGTTGTCTCTCGTTCTCTGCCACTCGTGCCGGAGATGTGCTTTGCGACGAGCGCAGAGAACCCCGCGCCACTGGGTTTGAACACGTGTCTGGGTGAAGATGGGTTATCTCCCCTGTTGGAATGTCATGGCTGCAAACTCCGTGTCCATGCCAGTACGTATGACAATAAGTCAACAGGAAGTTAAGATGCAAAAGTGGCTCTTCTGCTATAGAATTTGATATCACAGTGTTGTGAGCAGAAGATTAACTGCATTTGAAGCGCGTACAAAATCAAAAAAGCACAAAGTCCAGGGAGAACTTAAATGGGCTGGGGGAGTTAACTCCAAACATTTGTTCATACACCACAGTTTTGAGTTCTTGCAAAAAATAGTTGAAGTAAATCTCGTGCCAGTTCATAGACTTAACGATATGTAATTATGTTATGTTAATCAGTTTCTGGAGAACTAAATAATGTTCTTATCCGTTCTTATCCAGTATATTGCTACTGCCATTAGCTATGTCACTTGTGTCACTTGTACTTTTGGACTTTTATTTACCTGTGCTCTCGTCAACAGGTTGTTATGGGTGTCCTGATGCTTCAGAACCTTGGCAGTGTCGTGTGTGTGAACAGCAGGCATTCAGTGCGGTGAGTAGTGCAGTATCTTCTTCAGTTTCTAACCGGGGATGAAGCTTTTTGATCGGGAAGATACCTCATATCGCTTAAAACGTTGGGACCGCTGAAGTTGGTCCTTTACAGAACTAGTTCGTATTGCGCAACTCTGAAACTGAAAGTCAAATAAATATACTGGGAAGATATTAGACTAGGATTCCAAAAGAAGCGTTCCTTGGCAGGATTGATAATCTTTTGTTACCTTACTCTCTAGCTGCGTTAATGTTTGCATGTTTTGTTGAATTGCCTTATTTGTTCAGAAATGAAGCTCTTCTAAAATAATTTGTTTTGTTTCGATATGTTTTGTTTCTCATTGCATTGATATTTGGTGGAAACCTTTGAGATCAGCCAAGCCAGTTGCTGATTACTAGAATGGTCAGTCTCTGTCAATCATGAGTGGAGCATTTACTTGAATGTCTTTAGTGTTGCTTCAGCTTGCTCTGTTGACTCATATGCTTCTTGTTCTTGTAGAGCTGTTGTCTATGCATGCTGAGAGGGGGTGCCCTGAAGCCCACTACCTGCGGCAACTGGGCTCATATCGTGTGTGCACTAGCCATCCCCGAAGTTCAATTTGAAGATGTCCAGAAGAGGGAGCCAGTGAACGTCACCAAGATCAATGCACAGCGCTGCAAGCTGGTGAGTGTTGGCGATTCCCTTAAAAAGCTTGCTGAGGAGCTGGTCATGAATTTGTTGGGTTTTGACTTTAGTTTTCTCTTTTGTTGTTGTAATTCAGGCTGGAGTCTCTATTGTGTGACTTTGGAATGCTGATACTTTTCATGGTTAAGAGTGAAAAAATTTCAGACCTAATAATGTCCATAAGTTTAGTGTATATTCTACTTCTGGGCATGAAACGATAACTTGGCATAGCAACTGATTAGTTACACAGTACGATGCCTGGCGATAGTGTTATACCCTTCTGGTATATATATAGAACTAACTCCATTTCTCCGAGGCTCTATGTGTTTTGATGTTTCATCTGCTGCTCTTCGTCAAAGGACAGCAGTGCGGATATCTTTGCCACTGCTTAAATAAGTAGAATTTTTTTATGAATTTCTGCCGTTCCTCGGAAGTTAGTAAGTTCCCTCGTTTGTTATTCACAAAGGAATCATTGCTGTGTTCAATTACATCAATCACTTGTGAGACACTTGCATTGAGAAATGTTAACGTATTCAAAGAAAATGTGTTTTGGGTGTTTACATACTGTTTCTCCGACAGGACATTAACGGCCAATCACTGTTAAGAACTTGCGTTACACTGCAGTTGTCAAATATAGTCAAAAATTTAAAGCAAAAGTTTCCCGCTAATTTTCAAATGATTTGGTGTTATTTTGCGTCAGATTTTCTTATAAGTTTTGGCCATAGTTTTGACGAAGCCAGGTGAATCTCTACTAAAACCACTATGCTTTTTGAAAATTACTGTAGTGAGATTTTGTGTGATCTTGCCATGTCACAAGGCAGTGTCCGTATTCAACACACCCAAGTTTTCACCAGCACTCGGCTTCCCATTGTAACTTATAGTGTCTCGTTCTCACAGAGGTGCACGTACTGTCGGCCGGCTCTTAAGAAGTTGCCGCCCTTTGGCACTTGTGTCCAGTGCTCTTGTGGTCGGTGTTCCGCCTCCTTCCACACGACCTGCGGCCAGGCTGCCGGGGTCTTGTACCAGACCAGCGATTGGCCATATCCTGTCTATGTAACATGTACTCGACACAGCAACCGTGCAAGAGTGAGTATATATGAATATGTCAATGTTAATATGGGGTGAAGGATATGTTGCAAACATTTTAAGTCTACGCCATCTGTTGGCCACATCACGTGACCTAATGAATATAAGTCTGAAAAGATTTCTTCCCCAACCAGGACTCGAACCCAGACTTTTATTCATTAGGTCAAGTGATGGGGCCAACAGATGGCATGCTGTCAGGACATTTAAAAATGTTTGCAAAAGTGAGAAAGCACTAAGAGGATTGTGCACGCAATCTTTCTTGCTTCATCAAACTACTTTTGTCGAAAATATAGAAAAAGAAAACAGAAAAAAGCATTAATTGGAAGTCATGAGATCAGAAAATTTTTCTTTAGAACTTTTGTTGATTTATGGGTGATTTTTGGCTATATTAAATGAATATCACTATTACTTAATAATTAAGATTCTCTTAATATGTTTCCTGGATTTATTTATTTTGCCACACAGTGCAAAAGCCACTATTTGTGTAAATCAAAGATATTCGGTGTGTTACATAGACAAAACTAAAATATTCACTGGATTTTGCTTCAGTGAGTTGGTAGTGTCAGCATCCACTTGTAGCAGTGGACGTTAACATTTATTTGACTAAATTTCTGTTACTGGGAATCTCTGAAAGAGTCCCTTACTAGAAAGCACCCCGTTGTAGAAAAGCTTCCTCCTAGAAGGAACCCCTGTTGGAAACAAGGTTCGAAAAAGTCCCTATTTGCACTCTATTGGATTGCTTTGAATGTCTCATAGATGTAGAAAAGGTAGACGAGACATCGGTATTTCCTCAATTTCTCACCGCTAAAAGGACATTTAAAATATTAATAGTTCATCACTTGTCAACACAATCGTCAATCATCTCT
Organism: Phoronis australis; assembly: GCA_002633005.1. Lineage (NCBI taxonomy): Eukaryota > Metazoa > Phoronida > Phoronidae > Phoronis > Phoronis australis. The sequence continues at coordinate 182,485 of NMRA01000076.1, read as the reverse complement.
TGCAATAGATAAGTTGTGACACTTCTAAACACTTAAATGCAGCCCATGTCTCCCTCTGAAAAAATACTCTGCAAAACCATTCTGTTTGAGGAACCGTTCAGCATTCAGAGCCAATACGTAACTGTCCTATTGATTAATTAATCATTTTTCCTGTTGAAGAAATTTTGATACTTTTATGTTTTGGAGGGAACTTGATAATATATAATTCCGCATTGAAGACTGAAGAATTGTCACCGTCAGGGTAATTAAGAGGGCTTACTGAGTGTATTGAGGAGCCAAGAATTCAAAGTGAAGGGTGCCTCCCCAAAACACGAACCAAAACAATGGTTTCAAAGATGGCAGTGCCTGGGACTTCAAAGGACATGCTCACTGCATCAAGTGAAATCCGTATTTATTGTCAATTCCAATTCATGAGGCAGGGACTTCCCCGCTGGCTATGCTACTGTTTGCTTTGGTGTTTTACATTGCTATCCATTTTAGATGGAGGACAACCGTGAGTTGAAGTCTGTCCGTGTCGGCACTAAAGTCATAGCGAGGCAGAAGAACGGACGCTACTATTCAGCTGTGGTGGTCAAAACGACACACCAAACGTTCTACGAAGTCGATTTTGACGATGGGTCATACAGCGACAATATGTTCCCTGAGGACATTGTGGTTAGCATTTTTTGAGCAATAAAACCGGTTCTCGTAGTTATTAAATGGAGGATTGTTTTGCTGCGCTTTCATGTTCAGTGCTGTCACGTTTATTTTGAATCTTAATTTTCAATTAGCGTACCCATCTTCTCCTTGTTTGAAGGTTGCTGAGCTAGTTGTCTCTTTGTGGCCAGTGTTGTACAGAAAGTAGACGATATTTCTCCTGGTCAAAAGTCAGCAAAAAATTTCGAACGGAAATTTTCTGGCTAATTTTGAAATTATGTTGCCTTTTAGTGATTTTACGATAACTTCGACAAAGCCTGACGAACTTTTCAACTTTCTTTGAGAACTATTGCGTTGCGTCTTCTTAATCTTATGTTCCACTTGCAGGGTCGTAACTGTCAGCGATATGGACCTCCGAAGCCTGGGACTCCAGTCGAAATTCAATGGACGGATGGAGAATTGTATTCGGGCAGGTTCAAGGGCACCAACTCCCACCTTATGTTTGATGTAAGTTGGCTTAACAGTAGTAATTCTCCGTCCATACTTTAAAATGACACGATCGGCTTTAAGGCTGAAAATGGCATTGATGTGATTATTGTTGAGGATCATGTTGGCTGCTAGTGCATCAGCAGAATTAGCTGAAATTGAGGGCTGGTGGCCTTGTCAGTTAAGGACGCTTAACGTTGCCGCGTTGGCTTTTAGCTCTGCTAGTACCGTGTTGGACATTTAGAATACAGACGAAAATATTTTTTCCTGAAATTATGATGATTTTCTATGACACGCAGTAAATTTTGTCAATTTGTTACAAGTATGGTGTATGTATTTTGTGGCTTCTATATCAGTTTTCCTGATTTGGAAGAAGTGGATATCTTGTACATTCCGCTCTGTCGTTATTTTTAGGTTTACCTCCAGAAATACAAAAACATAGCTTGAGCTGCATTTTGCCCTGTTCAACGAAAATCAAATTGGGTCTTATTCTCTGAGTTCTAAAAGTGGTCTCAAAATAGTTCTTACTGTGTCGGGATTCCCTTTCTGTTACCAATTCAAATAATAGGCAATGTGTACATGCGCCACTTTCGGTTTCGCAGTTTTAGGGTTGACTAACCCCGATAAAGTCTGAATGGTTTTTTTTGAGTCACTGATGGTTTTGATGTTTTTGTTGGTAGTGGAAATAGAATCCCATCTTGGTAAGTAAAGTTACGAGACCAATTGTCTGAGAGGTGCACATTTAAAAATCAATGTCACGTCGAATTAGCACCATTTCATAACAGATTTTTACAACTGTCTTGAATTGAACAATTGAATTTCAATGAATTTCTTTTCAGATTCAGTTTGAAGATGGTTCTCAAATTAAGGCTAAAAGGGAGGATTTCTACCGACATGATGAGGAACTTCCCAAGAAAATTAAGTCGAAACTGGTGAGCACTGTGTTGGTTAGATAATGTAGGAATGTCACTTGTGTCTCCAACAATATAACAATAAAACTTGGCTCATGTAAATATATTCAGTCAAAAAATCCTCCACTCAGCTCACGTAAATATACTGCAAAGTGCATTCGAAATATTTCTGCGCAATAAATCCTCTACTGAGCTCCTGCAAACTTATTGTGAATTAGATGCAAAATATTCTGGGGATATCTCTTGTGTCAGTATGAAAGTCGGCTTTTTTGTTTTTGATTTTTTATACTGAAAATTTCAAGTCATTGGTTATGCTTAGGTCATCGAGGCAATTTTGTATTGGATCAGTTGCAGCGGACACTCAGCCAGAAGATCATCCAGGATTTTAAAATAGGGCATCCAAAATGGGTTTCCCCAGTTTCTCAAAGTGGCCATATTTGATAACATTGTGACTGTTTTTATGACCTCAAGTTAAATAGTTGACATAATGGGGTATGTTACTTTGGATTGAAAAGTCTCAAAGTTTGTCATATTTTACATCATGTCTTAACTAACTGTCCTGTACAGACCAATGAGCTTCTACAGCCGCAGTTAAAATAGACAGCGATGCTTACATGCTTACTATACTTGGGCGTCCTAGCGATTTCAGTCTAAATATTCACTTGAATGCCCTGGGTGTGAGCATTAGAACACCAAGGTTTACCTGAACTGTCGATTTGAGTTTATGACCTGGAATTAGTTTTATGTAAGCCATTTTGAATAAGGAACTTTGTAGAATGAGGACAATGTGCTGGTTGTGAGTGCGCAGCCAATTTGGGATCTGAACAATCACAATGATGTGCCTAGATGTACTAAAAGTGTGTGAATTAAAGGTTTCTATAATGGAGCAGGCACATTTAAAAATGAAAATTGTGAGGGGATGGCGTTTTGCTGAACATGTGTGTTGGAGGACTACATTAATGATTTCACTTAATGTTGCAAGCACAGTGAAGGACGGCCACGGCTAGTTACAGTCGTTAACAGAGAAATATGTGTAAAATGACTGCATCTGATTTGTGTTCCTATTAGGACGTTGATGTGTGACTCGTGATTGAAGAACGAGATACAAGTCTTGTGCGTCATTTTCGTCTGATTATCGTTTCAGTCGTACGCTTCGGAGCGGAAGCACAACATGTTTTATGAGAATGAGATTGTGACGGCACATCGCAAGAGAAAGGAGAATAGACGCTACTTGGATTACACAAATCCATAGTCGCTTAGATTATCTGTGGTGTTGACATGTAGCGTACCTATGGCAACGGTAGTGTACTGGGGACCGTAAGGGTATCAGTACAGTGTATTCACATATTTGCTCAGATTTGCCTGTGCTTTGTGTAATATTGCATTTTTTCTAAAGGTTATTTTTTGCATTTGATTTCTCGTTTTCATTTTGTGTTGGAATAATTGGGATGTGTGTTGGAGTTGCATAGGAAATGTTTTGTCTACATGAGCAATGTAGACAGGTTCATTTGTACAACATGAACTGTTCAATAGACATGTTCACAAAGAACGAAATGATCATTTATATGTTTGTGCATAAAATGAGGACAAGTTTTCGAAAAATTGCCATATTCAATGACTGTTATTTATTTAGGATAAAACATTACTTCGACTAACAAAGCAGGTGTTGAGATTACTGACTAATACTGTTTGATCTTGCATTATATGTGTAGTATGATATTTGAAATTGTTTAATATTATATTTGTTTCGACAAATAGTGAACAGTTGACTTGTGGGTATCGCATCAAGCATTATGTAAAAATTTTACGTATTCTCGCCCAAGTTTAAAGTCTATTCATGGGCAACCCACTCAAACACACCAGAAGTAACCAGACAGATTGACCCTGAATACCTTGTCCCCATAGCTGAATGCAAGCAGAATTCATCGTCATAGTAGCCACCCGTCACAACTGGGATGGCAAGAAGAGCTGAAATAATAGGGGACTTTTCATACTGGCGCTCTCCAGAGTAGCGAGAGCTCGAAATTGACTTCCGATTGATCCTGGCTCAAATTTGATGGACAGAAATTTAATTATTACATAGTGGTTCATTAATTTAAAAACAGAGGAATAAATTCCATTGTCAGTCCCTCTCATTGTTTGATTAGTTTAAGTTCACAAATTTATTTTAGCTTTTTGACACCGGCTAGGATTGAAATTCTCACGCTTTATCAGCCGATGCCACTGATTTTGTCGGCAGTGGCGAATGTATGAAACATGAAGTCCTTATTCATCCGTTGACATTTCAAAAGGTTTGCCTTTTTTGTAAGGCATTTGTACATCCCACCGCAAAGCAGTGGAAGTTTGCTGGCATTTATAATAACAAGAAAGGTGGTAAAATGTTATTTTATATCATTAGGTTGAAACCTCCCATCTGCATTAAATGGGATCTGTAGGTGGCGCTGAAAGCATGTCCATCAAAGACCTGATCGTTGCCTGGAAGATTAGTGAAGTTCAGTATGGCGCGGCTATTTCACCTATTAAAATTGTGCCAGAATGCGTGACAGGTCATATCCTATTAACATGAAGGGAAATTTGCTGTATTGGTGATTGGGGAGGTCTTTTGTCAGGTTACTCTTGGCGAGTACCATAAAAGAAGTTGTCGGATTCCCACTGTGCGTCATGTTAGTTCCATCACATCAAGGTCAATGTGAGGTCAATTTGAGGTGTACATAAACAACTTAATGACATTGTCCTGACGGTTATGCCATGAATGTGTTTCAATTGTAGAAATTCAATTGTTATAATCTAACTTGAACAATATTTATTGTTAAGTTGTAATTTTTGTGATTTATCTGCTATTGTATAGAGGTAATCCTATTTATTTGAATCGAGTACAGTACAGCTGTCATGTAGATATAAGTTTGTGTGTACGCAATGTAAAGTAAGAGCTATTCTGCGTTTCCAACTTCTAGTTTATTTATCGATGACATAATTCAGTTTGTACAAAATATAGTACTCAAAGAACATTCTGGCGCAATTTAATCCGAGTGCATAGTTACATTCCTTTATTAGTCTTTCCTGAAGACTGCGACAGTCCTGTGGCTACAACAGTAATTCTTAACTCACAAGTGAAGTCTAGCGAGGTCACGTGGTTTGCTCGCAACACACGATTAGATACCGCAGACACATGTGATCTCGCCTTGCGAAGCTCACCTAGGTTTTATTTCATGACTATTCAGCAGGTTTAAATTGTTGCTTTGTTTCAGATATAATAACAAAAACCTATTACTAACAAGATAATACTGGGAAATATTAGATTAATGGATAAGCAAGAGCAATAAGAGATTCTGATCTAAAATTTTTAAATATTAAAATTATTTTAAATCCTTCGTCAACACAAACATGGAAATAAAATGAAACCGAGCAGGTTGATATTTCAACAGGCATTTCACCATAATTTACAAGAATGAGCAACACCATCAATGAATGATACAAGATTTGACTTGCACATTTTCTTTCTTTTACTGAGCTTTATTTTATTAAATTTGTGAGGCAACTGTAAAATAAATCGTAATAATTTAATATAAATCTAAAGCTGGTCTTGAAAATTAATTCTCGCAATCATTTTGCGCAAAACAGAAGAGATTACTGTTGGACTGCGTGCATTAAGCTGCACAAGTTTTAAAAACTGACTGGTATATAAATTATGTTGCACGCCAAGACCTTGAACTACGGTCTGAACCAGCAGACCCTTAATGACAAATAACAAATCCAATGGACTGATTTTACAAATAATAAAATCTAAGAATAAAATGTGAAGAAGGCAAATTATCTACTCCAGGTAGAGGCGTTGTATCTCATTTCACAACACCTGGTCAAAATGCCAAGAAAATTCATCTCCATGAAAACTGTGTTAGTCCTGTATGAATATAAAAACATCACTCAATAATTAAAGTTTGCATCAAAATACATGGGCAGAGTTAGGGTGGCTAAAGGTGCTGTACCCACACTCTGGACACAACACGCAACCAAAAGAATGCCGTAATGCCATTATAAAGTGGATCTATGCGGATATATTTCTCCAAAACTTGATGGACTACACCGCAACCTTGTCACACACTAGATCCAGTGCTAAAGGTCCTTAATTTACAGAAGTAATTAATGTCAACGATTCTTCAGATAAAATGTGTAACCTGAATACATAAAATGCGACATAGTAAATGTATAAAAATAAAAAACAACATGTATCTCTTCCTCCGTCATCTCTATGAAACCGAAATTGAATCTGAATCTCCACAGGCACTCATGTACAGATTCTGAAAAATAAGATGGAAACTGTTCAGCAGATCTTGAACCACTGAAACCAAACACATCTAGAATCTTGCAAAATCAGTTGTAGTGACACCTAATGGTGGAGCCATGAACAATCTATCCATTTTTGGAGAAAATGATTTCAAAAGTAAAGAACACTAACTTCACTTCAAACTGCATAAATTAGAAGTGATAAGTGATACATTTAGTAAAAATAATTCAGCCTGAGACAAGTCGAAAATGAATTTTCTTCATTCCGAAGATTCGGACATGGGTGATACAAGCCTTCATCATATTTCTCAAATATCAGACATTGAGTTTTGTATCAACAGAGTCCAAAAAGATTTTGTATCAATACAAACAGGACCAACACGTTTCCAGCGTCATCATAATGCAAAACATCGAGGTTTGTCGTTGATCATAACTCTTAAATTTGGAACGGCTATTATTGCTTATTTCTAAAATTTAGTACAAGCTCAGACCTCAAGCAACATTATCACTTTCTCACAGTGTCCCAAACTAGTGTAGCCTTCAGCCACTTACCCACATGTCTTTGAGCAGTATCTGTTCAGAGTGTAGTTAGAATACATCCAGCTGGTTGGGTCACATGCACCAATCAACTTCCAATTCAGACAGTCTGTCTCAGCATGCTCATCCCTGCAGACTGTGGGTAAAGAAAACGAAAATATTTTAAATAATTTTAAAAAAAATATCGTCCGTAGTTTCTCCTATTTGCAAAACGATCGCGGGCCGGGGTCTAATCTTTGTTCTCTGAATAAGAATTAATTTTTAGCATTTTCTGTTCTGGGCCTACTTTAGTACGAACTTAAGTCCAAATTCACACTTGACAAACTACAAACTCTGGTAAAAACTCAAGAACTCATTAAGTAAAACTTTAGTTCAAACTCAAACTTTTAGCAGTAATTTTGAAGTCCTAAAGTCCAAATGACAAGTGGACAGTAGTAAACATTTTTAAAAATATTTGGCTGCAAACATTGTTTACATAAAAATGTTTGTAAGACTTAAAAGTCTTGTCAGCACGCCATCAGTTGGCTGTGACCTAATGAATATAAGTCTGAAATAATTTCTGAAAAGATTTCTGCCCCCGACCAGGACTCGAACCCAGGTCCTTCTGCTAACCGTGTAAACACTCCAGCCACCACTGAGCACAGAAATTGAATCAGACTAAGTAGTGGGCATCTTACCATAGAGCTCCAGTCAATATTTCCCACACAATATTGAGACTGACATATTCATATAAAGTGGACAGTTATCCAAGTAAAAAACTATGTACTACCCTAGCATAAAATAGTAGTGCACACAAAAGTAGAACAGAAAATTTTGAGTTCAATTTTGAGTACAAAGATTAAGCTCCACTTCCGATTGCATTAAAATTTCGTTATGTATCTTGACCTACATGAAACCAAGATACAATTATCAAAAATTGGCAATGTGTTCCCATCAAAACCAAGAAATTTCACAGAAAGCACTTCCACCAAACAAATTCTTAAATAATTTTCAATTATTCTGCTTCTTTAACGACTCTGGCCAAAACTTCTAAAGAGATTTAGACAAAAATCATCAGCATGCTGGAAAACTACTTTGCAACTTTATGTAAAGAGAACGGATTTTTAGCGCACTTATTTTGAGAGTGAACATAGATTAGAGACTCATGGTCCAAGGTTTGATCAAAAACTGTACAAGGCTGGCAATACCTGGTCCGGACTGGGTGGTGGGATATGCGCCTGTCTGGCACTTCATGACAGGACAACAGTCAGGGTAATGCAATGTGAGGTCCTGCAGTCGCTCACAGTTCACAAGATCAGGCACCTCAACGTCCTCAATAACTCTGCACCTGTAACAAGCAATGACATGATGTCTACTAGAACACACCTGAGAATGAACAAACATCTAGGGATCATGAAGAAGACACGTGTACCTGGGTTGTTCAAGCTGAAATTGAATTTTCTTGATTCTGAAAGTCCGGTGATTGGCAGTTTTGATGTTCATCACATTTCTCAAATATAGGTCATTGCATTATGGATCAACAGGGTCTGAAAATAGACTCGGCAATTCGTAAAATTGTTGAAAATAGCTGCTGACGCAATGTTTTAACGTCTCTGCAAAGACTCTAACATTATTAAAGAAAAATAATTGTTTGTCATTGACTGTAATTCTTGAATGTAGACTGTGATCGTGAGAGCTGCACATTCAATTCCCGCATCGTGGCTGATCTCAGAAAATTACCTTTCTTACCGATAACGTCCAATGTGACATTGTTTCATTGCTCACATAGCCTGCATCAGGCAGTGTTATTCCCTGGCACCACATCACAATACTTACTGGGCATGGTTCAGTGACTTGCGGCAGATCATTTTTGCCACAAAAAACTTAAAAACATTTGGCAATTCTGAACCTACTTCATACTCACATCGTCGCTATATGTTGCGTTTCTAAATAATTTGGCCAATCAAGCACAGAGATAAGGAATTAGACGGCAAGTTTCACGACTTTAAGTCTAACACCCAAAAAGTGACATTCTCTAACAGTTCAGTACTTACAGATTTTTTATATGATATTTATGCAGTGATCCATGGAAGCATATGACCTTGCTGCAGCTTCCAACAGTCGCGTTCCAGATATCGAGATGATTACGAGTCTGGCTGAACTCATCTGTACATGACTGCCCTGTGGATAACATAAAGAGGTTCAAAACAACTAAGATCTGTTGAAGAGACAGTAGTGTTAGCCAACCAATGACCTCTGAGGAACTGAACAAGCCAACACAAAAAGGGAACTAACCAGTGGTATTTTAAAATCACCTTTAATTCGCTTTCCACCAAAAAATTACTTACGAAGTCTACAGACCACTTAGGTTGCATGACTGGTCTCAATTTGATCATTCCACAGAACATTAGACGAGAATTGATTATTGGGCATGGGAAGAACTCGTAGTCAGTGGTTGAGATCAGGTTCGTTGCATTAGGTTGTCATGTCGAGTGAATTTATGCACAAAGACTGACCTCATGGAATAACAGAGTATTTGTCAATTCTTTACAAGTGGAGACCAGTTCTATGGAGGTGGTGGGTGCTCTATGTTATTCTCTTTGCCTCAAGGTAGGTTTATAGCTGGTAATAGTCGGATTGATGGATCCTTGATTTGATAACCAGTTACCCCCACTGAAAAATGGGTGTTATTCAGTGGGTTGGAGTAACTGGTTCTCAAATCACTTTTAAATGAAGGACCCACTCATCTGACTATTACCGCAATTTTAGTTAGTGCACTTAAGGAATAAAAAAAAATCCATTCACAGGACTGGTCTTCCATGAAAGAAAACTCAATCAAGTTTTGCATAGGGGTGTGCTACACCCTGTTTTCAGCCAAAAGGCCCACTGGTCCTAACCCACAAATATAATGCAACTATGAGATTGATAAGATATTTTGAACCTATCCTGTTTATTGTTGGCAGGAAATGTACACAGTTATATTTTGAAGAAGAGAGACAACCACAACAACAATTAGAACAACCTCCTTCCAAGCTTCTGGAATTAACAAATTTTTCCAAGTGCATTATTTTAAGTTTCATCTAAAAATAACAAACCATCTGGAAGCTTTTCCTTTAAGAAGTATCCCTTGACAATGGGCAGGACTGCAGCTTGACAGGTGGCGCTGACAGCAAACAGAATGAACAGAGCCTTGACCACCTCAGTCATCACCTCTGTTCCTGAAAAAAAACATCATAGTGTAACTGGTTCCACATGTTGCTAGGCAACCAGCCCGGAATTGACAGAGGACCAACATATGACTGCTGTTACTAATGCCAAACCTGTTTGTTGTACCTTGTGTCGTGAAAAAAGTTGAGATTCTTAGTCTGGTGATGACCGCAGTCATTAGTTTAATAAATAGTTACAGTTAAGCGACCTAAATATCGGACATTTTGTCACATTTTTCATTTATGTTATAATTAGAAATATAGCGGTTGTTATAAATTCTTTACTGGTATACAGACTTAACTTTACGAAATTATTCCATTACAAAATCTTGTTTCATTTCCATGTTTGCTGTATGTTGTGATACACATTGAAAAAAGCTGTTTTTTGAAGTCACAATAGTCTTCTGGGGCCGTCCTGAGTGCCGCAATGAGACAGTGTCACTGATGTAGTAATTATAGGCAATCAGCACATCTTAACATGAAAAATATTTTTCACAACAAACTTTTGGTAAGTTGATCGCTTAAGAATAAGTAAAAACATTTGTTTTGTGACATCTTATCACGTATTAATTACACCATGATCCAAAACGTTTTTAGGGACATACAGAAACTTGAAAAAACAGTCAAAAAACACTAGCCTGAAACACGATGGATTCTGAATTATCCAATGTCCACCCACCATGTTTATAAGTCAATTAAAGGACTGGGTAATACGTTGGATGGGTGGGTCCCTGATTTAAACTTGATTTGAGAACCAGTCATTACCATTGAAAAACAGTGGGAGTAACTGGTTCTCAAATCAGGGACCCATGTATCTGACTATTACTGAGGACTATTCCCTGTTAAGTGTTCTTTTGAACATGATTTGTCACCAACCAATAATGACTGGATCCACTTAATGTTTCCTAGGTATCTGCTGACTGTAAAAACTTGATTCGCTTGATACGAGCTAGGGGGCTCAAACTCTCGGCTCGCATTTCCAACTTTCTTCAAGTCGCAAACATGACCTGCAGTAGACACTAACCACCATCTCTACTGGCAGTGCCAGTAGAGAGGGTGGTCACTGCTGCATGTCTGGACCTGCGGCAGTCTTTCATGTACTCAGTCAGTACGTGCAATTACTTGAGAGCTTGTTACTAGTTAGTTGTAAAAGAAACACAGGAACCGATTACCTTCAATTGGCGTTTCACGTACGAAATATTTTTTACCAAAGAATGCAGATATGTGTACAAACTATTTTTCCCTCGCATACCAACTGTACCTACACCTATGTTGTCAAATAAAAGAAACCACCGAGGTTGTCCGTGTGTGATCGAGTCTGGTCATGTGCGCTTGGTCTGTTCTGTTTTAGAAGTCTGCGTGAGCAGGCGTGATTTTATGGATTTTTCGGATTTTGGTGGGTAGTTACAAAAAGTATTGTGTGCTTCGTCATCTGCATTTATAATGTACAGATAAATGTGAGTGTTGAGATTTTTAACGTTATGTGTGGTTTAAGTTATACCACTTAAACCACACATAACGTAAACAATCTCAATACATAGGCGGATTTAGGGGGGGG
>NMRA01000076.1:148674-169995 GCA_002633005.1 Phoronis australis | reverse complement strand
GTGTCAGTCACAGTGACTCACAAATCATGGGAAGAACCAGTCGTCAGCCCGACCACAGGCACCTTTAAGTAGCTCTCTATATGTTACCAGAGAGCTACTTAAAGGTGCCTGTGGCCCGACAGTTGATACTAGCATGGACTGAGTGCCGTCTCGCACTACCATGTTATTTTACAAGCAGATTCAGTTGACCGCAAAACATTAACTCGCACTTGCGGCAAGAAAATCTTTTTTATGCATTGGGAATCTACCTTATAAGTTCAATACCCTGGGGGGGGGGGGGTCACTCATATCTGTGTTTTGATTCATTTCATAAATGCCTTGCAATTAGCACACACAGGTAATGTTTTTGCAGGTAATGAGTTGTTCCACAGAATGTTGTTTGTGAAGGGCTGACTTCATGCTGGGACATTATTGTTATTGTCATTATTATTATTATTACCATTGTTACTATTATTACTATTATTATTGGATAATTTTGCTTGCTTCTTTGTTTCGGTCTGCTAATCACACATTCTTGCAAAGCATAACTTATTGTCTTTAACCTGTCCACTCGTTCTTTTCTTTTTAAAAGTTAAAAGTTCAAAAACTAATTACTTCTCTCTGGTTTTAGGGAGACTGGAGTGATGAGCTTAGACATTGAAGTAGATTCGGATGTTTCAAGTGACACGGAAGATGTTGACGTAAAAGACGACGATGATGATTATGGATGTCAACATTATAAAAGAAGATGTTTATTTGTTGTAATATTTCTTGTTGATTTTCTAATTGCACTTAGTTTATTGTGTGGTAAAAATGCACTTTACGCTAACTTGTTATCCCTCCTTTTTTCAAGTTCCCAACATCTCCACGGACCTTCAAGTTGCATTATCTCGACTCTTTTTAAAAAATTTAAGATTCAAACATCTGTTTTATTTTTACCCCAACCTCTCTAGGGTAGTTTCTTTTTAATATTGTTCCGAATTTGGTTCGTATAAAATGTGTTAAAAAATTATTTGCCTACACTCTCTTAAGTGCGATCTGACTGTTAAAAATTTAATTAAGTGTACCATTGCATCTGTGTACACACTGTGTTAATCGGCTGTCTTCAGATTGTCTGCCATCTCTTGGAAATTTCAGACTCCATGCTGCAGTAAGACGTACCTGTGCAGAGTTTGTCATGATGAAGCTGAAACCCACACATTGGACAGAACTGCTGTGAACGATATTGTGTGCTGCATTTGCACCACACGGCAGTCTGTAAGTGACTAGCATATACCACATTTGACAGAAAAACCAAATCGGATACCTTAGAAATTTGGAATAAGACCCCCAAATAACTGTCAAGCCCTAATCAAAATTGGCCATAAGTGAGCCTCTGGAAGATTTGGGGGTCTACTACAAGAAAATTTAAAGAAGTCCTGTTCATCCTTCACCTCAGTGATGGAATCTTCATATAATGAAGCTTTTTATACATGAACAGGACATATTGGTCCATATTGGACCAAAAAGTTGTCACACACCCTGTCCGGTTTGCCGGTGTTGGTTTGTGAAACACGATCAGCTGAGTCAATCATGGGCAAATGGGGGAGATTAGTCGTATTTTTTGAATTTTAATTGGCGAAAGAAAATTCTTCTGCTAATTAAATGAGACTGTTTGGTCATTTTAATTTTCTAAGAAGGCGACATCAGCAATTTTGATGGTACTTTTTATGATAATCTGTGGTTTTCTTGGAGAGAAATTTTTCAGCTTTGATTAGGATTTCTTGGGCCCTCTGCCACTGAGGAAGTAACAGTTAGAACAGTGACATCTTAATTTAATGGCCGACCAAGAGGCCTGTGGTGTCTTGTGTCTGCATTCACTTCCAGTCGCCTCACTATTATACGAGGTCTGTGTCGGCCATTGTGTTTGCTCAATGGATGTGGATGTCCTCACAAGACGCCGGCCGTATGGTGGGCCGGCTGTATGGTGGGCGGGCCGTATGGTGGGCCATTTATGTCATTCTGCTGTTGTTGAAGGGCAGGGGTGTTGTGAACTTACAACATAAAACAGAACAATTGTGTCTTGATATTTTTCTTTCAAACCTATTTCACGTGAGAAGCAACCAGCGTCGCGAATTCGTGACAAGGGGACAATAATTACTGCTGAAAAATACCTCTCTAAAATAACCAGGGAATATTATTTTTATGTATAGTAACATCAAACACATTTGTTTTCGTCTTTAAGGAATGTAAGGATTTTCAATGTCTTAAGCAGAAAAAACATGCCTGTTGAGGTTTGTTTACCTTATTTCTGTTACGACAAAGCGGTGCTGTTGTCAAACTTTAGTCAATAATAAATTTGGTGTTATTGCACTAATTCATTAAGTTTTTTTACTGAAATGTGGCCAGAATTGAAATGGATTTGTTTCGCCAAAATTTTGCCAAGGTGGCATTCATAATAGTTTTACCCAGGTGGTAAAATACTGGTCTGTTGAGGTTCATAACACAGTTGAGTAGGTTATATCGCGCCGGTATTTGTTCAAGTGGGGTGGATTGTTGGGCGACATTGTTACAAATATGAAGGGAAAGGTACTTGATGCACATTTTGCTTGCAGGTGAGGAAGTCGTGTGTGAAATGTAAGACCATATTCGGCAACTACTTCTGTTCACTGTGTCGGTTATTTGACGACCGTGACAAGGGTCAGTTTCATTGCGATGGTTGTGGTCTGTGCAGGTCAGTATGATCACAATCGGCATACTTTGCGCAGTTTCATGGTTATGTTTGCCCAGACCTTGCATTTATCCTTTCAAGACTAAATAGGACCCAAAATAGTTTAAACTAAGGAAGATAATATACAGTTTTGGTAAAAACATTATCAACTCTAATCCTGGAATTACCAAAGGTTAAAATTTCATCAAATCGGCTTTCAGTCTAAGAATGAGAGAAAACCTATAATGGGATTAAGAAGGAGGACTTTAAAAGAAACTTGGTACAAGCAATTTCTGCTTCATTCAACTTGTGAGAGGGAGGTAAATCTGGAAGCCCGTTTTTGTTGTGTTGAAAGTGGGTGTCACTCGAGCGCTTCTGCAAGCCAATTTGCGCGGCTGTGGACATAGGGGTAATGGATCTTGGATATGTGAACAATTAATGTAAGAAATATCTCACATGAGTTTCTTTCATTTTCTGTTTTAAAACTTCCCAATATTGTATATTCTACATTTTTAGATGAATGTTTTTGTAATTTCATTACATTTGAAATGGTTTCAAGCTGATTGAATTAATGAGGGTCAATATTTTAGAGACCGTAATTCTGTCTGATATATTCGTACACCATTTCACCCATTATTAATACTGACCATGGGTCAAAGGCTACACTGGCTTAAGTGTGATGTGAGGTGAGGTGATGACACATTTGCCTGTTGTCAGTGCCAAAAACGTTTAATGCCCACACAGGCAATGATATCCTTAATTCAAGTGATTTGTATCGAAATTTTCTGGTTTTTGCGATATTTATAGGCGATTTAGCTCTTACTTGTAAGTGATTTTTCTGAATTAAGGGTTCGAGACTATACAAAGCGGGCGACCCAAAAATTACTTTTTTGCTTTGAAGTTAAAAACCTACATCACAAGAAATGTCTACTATACAAAAAGATAAAGAAATCAAAATCTCTGTACGTTCAATAGTTGTTGCAATTTTTTGTGTCACTGAGTTTTGACTCCCTTTGATTTACTCCCCTTGGACAACCGCAGCTTAGGTTACGAGTTTAAAAGTATTCATGAATTATTTTCACAAATGTGCTACTGTACAGTTAAATTTAGTGACAGATATTTACAGAATTTAACCAAGGCATGCAGATGTTACTGTTTGAGTGATTAAAGTGCTAACAACCCATGTTGGTCTCATTTGTGGCAGCACATACATGTTTGCACCAAAAACAACATGTCTGTTAACAAGTTGGGGAATTGGATGGTTTGATGTCAAGACGCCATGTGCGATTTGCTGTAACATGGTTCTGTAGTATTTGTTGTGTCTTATTGTTTGACTGTAATTTTTCACAGGGTTGGAGGTCGTGACAACTTCTTTCACTGTTCCAAGTGTGACATGTGTCTGGCAGTGTCCAACAAAGACTCGCACAAGGTGTGTACCTGGTGTTATAGTATTCTTGAAGTTTGTTGTGCTGATGCAGCAGCATTTAGAAAAAAGAGGATGGCAAAATTGGTTCTCATCCATGTTTTTTTTGCTTAATTGGCGTAGTAGTGCAATATTTTTAGTTGTCCATATTTTCAAAAAGAGCAAGTTGTCTGATGCCAGCTGAAGTAGATGGATTTCCTTTTATTTTTTTTTAGCTCCAACTGATCTCAGCTTTGAGGCGCAGGTTTCAAAGTGATTCAGGTGCAGAGCAGAAAAAGTCCGTCATTCTGATTCTGTGAAATGTATGATTGGAGGTGTTATCCTTTTTTCTTTTAGTATTTCATACTGCAGTTGTTTTCCAAAAAGTTGACAATTTTCGTTGAAATTCATCTGACTTAATTATAGTTACAGCAAAAACTCAAAAGAAAATCAGGCAAAGAATAACACTAATTCATTTGAAAATTAGCGGAATATTTTTGCTTCGAAATTTCGGTAATTTTCGTCCATAAGGAATATCGTCAACTTTAATTTTATAACTGCTGCTGATAACATTCAACAGTTTTTCTGCGATTTTTTACACAATGTTTACTTTTGGTTGGTTGTTAAGTGTGGTACAGACTTAGTTCTATGGACTCAGTTAGCTGCCTAGAGTGCCAATAAGCTGAGCAAATAGCTCGATACCAGTAACAAAGGAAAGGGGTATATTAAATGTTCCAGTTGGGCTGCTTCATTCAGATGTTGTCTTATTTTCACACACTGACTTGTCTATGTGCTCAGCTCACTGATGTGTGAGGCTGCTGGCTGAGCACATAGCTCTTCGTCTGCAACACGCATTTTGTTACGACTATGGCAAGACCCATTGTCTGAGAACTACTGCTTGTAAAGTATGTTGGTTTCACAATATTTCCAGTGTGTTGAGAAGATGTCCCACACAAAGTGTCCAGTGTGTCTTGAAGATCTTCACACTTCCCGCACTTCACTCATGGTCCCGCCTTGTAGTCATCTGATACACAGGTAATATCGTTAGTATACTACCACCTGTAGGGTTTTGTGAAATGTAACAAAACTTGTTTTCAGCTTTGACTTGAAATAGATGTGGGTACCACTAGCAGTAGTATTTAAGTTATTACAATGCAACAGTGATAGTAAAATTAACATAAAATAGCTTCTGTGTGCTTTTAAATGGGCGACAACTATCTCTTTGGAGCTTTGCATTTCATTTCACTTCATCAAAATATATCACGAATGCCCAACATATTCAGCAGTCGAGAAACTTTCACTGAGCAATGGCCAACTGTCATGCATGACCGGTGGCATTCATTGCACTCAACTTGCCGTGGTGAATAGGCAAACTATTGACAGAGTGGATTATCTACTTCACCACATAGCCTTTTTTCATAGTTTTTGACGTTAGTTTATTGCTATGTCTCCTCTGTGAACTAAAAGAAAGCTCACTCATTGACCACGTACATGTACTGCTAGTTGTCATTATTTTGGGATTGCATCTGCATGGAGATTATGTTATATGAGGTTGACCTACTTTTTTCCATTTTCAGATCCTGTTTTAATCAAATGTTGAAAACTGGGTGAGTATAGACAACCGGCCAGATCAGTGGATAAAGGAATGATGCTGTGGATTACGTACTTTAAAAACTAAGGAAAAACTAATTTTGCAAACAGTTGAAAGTAACATTAAAAATTCTCCTATTGGAGACAATCTCCAGAATCTCAAACATAGAAACTCCCACAAAAATGAATTTTCTTGATTCTGAAATTTGGGACAAGGGCGAATTTCGCATTCACCACATTTCTCAAATTTCAGAGCATGTGTTTTCAATCCAAATAGTAGGTATTAATATGCTTACTTTTCCAGGCCTGAAATTCTTGAATTTGAGACGGACAATATTGCCTATTTCTACAATTTGGGACAAGCTCCGACCTTGAGCAAAATAATTAATTTTTTCACCGTTGCAAATTGGAGAATTTTTACCATAACATTCCACACATTCCAGGTGTTTCGGCATTTCTTCAGCAAGTGTTCAGTTGAAAGTTTCTAAAATGTGTGATTTTGTTGGGTGTTGTGAGAATTTTAGAACCAATAATCTCCAACCTTAAGGGAAGGCTCCATCTAATGCAATGCCAGTCGGCATTACCTACTAAGTAATTTTAACAAGTTGCCACAAGTGTGTAATATTTGGAGTTTTGCATGACCACATTTCTCGGAACGTGATTGTGTCATCAATGGTGTGTTTTTATTTGAGTACACATGCCATGAAAGGTGGATATGAGAAACGATCTAACTATATCACTTATATTATAGAACTCTTGTCCTGGAATGCCAACTTTGATCTCACGATGCTGTGCTGCACATGCGTGGCATTTGTTTGCATTGGTTTGTTCCAGTGTTGGTTATTCCTATGGAGTTTAAAGTCACCAAAACTTTTCGCAAGTCGGCTGTTTTTCAAACGCATTGCATGAGAGTCATATTATTTGAAAGCCCTTTGTTACCCAAAAATATCTTGTTGAAAAACTCCCAGCATGGAGTTTGATATGGTATTGAAATTTCTAAGATTAGAGATAAAGATATCAGAGACCAGAATATTCCCGGTATCCAGCCTGGGCCATGGGTACTATAAAGAATGGCCAATGTAATTATTTGGTTTATTGACTAATTTTGTTGCGAAATTGTTGGTTGTATAGAACTGACAGCTCAAGAGTCTCGCTTGATGAACAAAATTGTCGAGATGAAAATGAAATAATGAAATCTGGCTTGATTTGATAACTGTAACACTCAATCAAAACTCAGTCGACAGACTGATGGAAATTTTCAGTGCAAACTCTTGCGCCCAGTCTCAGGGTCGCAAGCTCTAATAATAGAATACATTGGTCACGTGCTGGCATTTCAGTGCTACAGTTCTATTATTATGTCAGTGGTAATATATATCTTACCTACCTACCTACCCATCTCAGAGGAAGAGATTGGAGTCAGGGGAAATGAAATATTTTAAGGATGGCCAAAAATGAATGTGCAGTCCAGGAGCAAATTCAAAAACTCCAGTCTGTGAAGCTGATGACTGGGGGGAGGGGGAGGGGGAGGTTGAAGTTGGTGTTGCGAGTGAGGATGGTAGTGATCAGAGATGAGAGGAGGGAAATCTTCTGAGACGTCTATGTTCCCGAAAATTTGCGTCATGTGCTCCCGATGAGCAACCTATGGTTGGGAATGCCAGTTCAATGAACTGTGTGTTATCAAAAATCTAGGATACATTACTGTGGATCAAATGATCACGATGGAACTACCTGGGCTCAGTGTATCACTTGTCCCTTTTGCTGCAGAAACTATGCATGTCCACTGTGCTCCAAGAGTATGGTGGATCTGTCCTCGTTTTGGAAGGAGTTGGACAATGAGATTGCTGCCACACCCATGCCAGAGGAGTACAAAGATTTTCAAGTTCAAATATTGTGCCGCGACTGTAATGAGGTAAAAGACAATCGCCAAATGAGTGTTTCTTAGGCTCAGTTATTGTGGTCATAGTGATCGGCAGGCTCCTTAAAATCCTGTTTCTTACAATTTCTGGAAAGAGCTCTACACAGGAGTTAAAATTAACTGAGGGTTCATGTGAATTGCTCAGCGTTTTCCTCCTTTGGTCCAACTGGCCAAAATCTAAAATGTTTGCTACCAAAACTACTGCATGTACAGTGTGTATTTATTACGTTAACACATTGATAATCTTAGTTTTGTTTTTTGCGTGCAGCCACATATGCTGCTGAAAAGTATTATAGTGCGGCAAAGGTCTCTACAATTTGAAACACTGAAAGTCAAGCCGAAATTGAATTTTCCCTATTTTGAAGATTGGGACATAACCGATCTTGGCATTCATCAAATTTCTAAATAACTTTTTAGCGGCCCAGGGTGAATGTGAGTGACTGTCAAATCAGATAATATCAACTTTATTGGAGATCATTTTATGCTCTAATATCGAACAAAATAGGTAATTTTTCATTGTCCCAAACAGGAGAATGTTTCTCATGCTCTACCTCAGGCGTATATATGAGGGGGGTGCGTTTCTGAGTTAAATACTTTGTTTTGACCCTGCTTACTAGTGCCAATTGGGTTTAACATAGACTTCTATGTACACAGAGGCTAGTGCAAATGAGTTTAACACCATGTTTCTAGATACCCAGGGGCTAGTGTGTGTGGGTTTAACACCTTACTTCGTCTTGTTGCAGGAGAGTAGGGTTCAGTTTCATGTCGTTGGGTTGAAATGTCAGCATTGTGCCTCATACAACACTTGTAGAACCCAAGAGCCTCCGAGAGAAGAAACACCAGGTAAGAGACATCATCTGTGAGAGATGTGTCCATATTTTAGGCATTGTTCCTCCACAGACAGATATACCTTCATCTGTGACGTCCAGACATCTTGATCATGTCACCATTCATCACCATTCTCTTGAGTAAACCCCTGGCCAGAGCCACTAATTAAATGCTAAAAAGATTCAGTGTGTAATTGGTCCCACCCGATATGGTCAAAAGCTATGTCACTAGGCAATGCTCAAGACTAAAAGTTGTCCAGATTATTCACAAGTACAGAAAAAATCAGAAACATTCCAGACAGGCACTGCCTGGGCATCTTGAGGACAGTTTTAGGTGAATAATGTGCACGTAGGCTCCTTTTTATTGTCATCTGGTCATTCCTTGCCCTCCTCCAGATGTCCAAGGGGGAGGGCACAATGATGTTGTTGCACATTCGACCTAGCATTGGTGGGTGGCCTGTTCTGCAAATAAGTGTCCCTCATGATCTTTCATTCCCCTTATTCTGTTTTTTAAAGACTTGTCTGTCACCAATACTGACCCTTGGCACATCTTTTCCACGACCTCCACTACCCTGCTGAGGGTACTCATTTTTGCATTTGAGTTAAAATAAATTGTAAAATGCATTGATTAGTGCGCGTATTTTGAGTGGATCTGCTAAGTAAGTTGGTAACACTGAGCCAATCAGTTGTGTCACGTATTGGCACACTTGAGCTTACTTTCCCAAAGCCATTTAATTCCAAAATTGGGGCTTTTTTAAAACCCTGCCCGTTTTGCTGACTGGGAACTCACTTACTGTTGACTTATTACCAACCGCATGGTTTGTTTGGTAAGTTTTTATGAATAGATAATGTTTTGAATGGAGTTCGTTTCACTTGGCAACCATATCCAGAGAGTGCATGTTACATATATTTTTATAACAACTGTTGTGTGTCTCATGATTTTTTAACGCTTCCAACCCATCCATTCATTAATTTCCATGCCTTAATTGTGTTGACTAGCATACAGTAGGCCCTGTGCTATCCAGTAACAGAGTGACTTGCGCTCCGAGTAAGTAGTTCCTTCACATTTAGTCTTGAATACCACTCCTAGTGCTTATTACTGACCCCCAGGCTTATTTAACAATCATGGTGATTTTAAGTGGCTTTTGCCTTGCGCAGTTTCGAAACAGTGCTTATTTAAGGACCAGGGCTGTAGGTAACTCTACATAGTTAAATGAATGTGGACTGAAATGTCAATTGGCTTATGAGATGTTATCATTTGATTTTAGCCGACCAGGAATCAAGCCAAAGGGAAGGTGATGGGGAAACGAGTCGAACGTCGGACAGTGGCGCTGCTCAAGAGATATGACATTTAGTAACTGCTCCAAAAGTTGTATTGAATTCTTTTTGATTTAATAAAGTGTTGTCAGTTACCAACCAAGCCTTGTATGTTTCATTTCAATGTACTAAGTAGTGCAATATCAAAATCAGGCCATAGAGGTAATTTATTGTTTAAAAATATGCAATGTCAACATTGGCAGATAAAACAGTAAAAATACAATTTTAGCTCAACTACGATCATGAATATAGTCAAATTATGAGTGGCTCAACCGGACGCACCTTAATAAAACTTTGGGTACGTTCAGTTAAAAGACTGATGCTGTAACCTGGACGAATCAATTTTCTTTAGCTTGTTATGAAGTTGTTACGTGATACTAAGCTCGTGTACATCTACAACATGTGATCAAGTCTTGTGGTTTTCTTGATGTTTACGCATTAGGCGTTCATACTCAGAGATACACTTTAATTCACTTCACGTGTGCTTATATTGGTGAATCCAGGAATGGGGTCCACTTGTAGACAAATACAAATACGAGGCCCTTGAGAGCCCTCCATTTTATGATAAAAAGGTGTGCAAGCGCATCAAGCCCAAAACCATACGTCCTAAGGATATCTATTTGAAATGCAAAATAACCCTGTAGAATCTCAATCGTTGCGCGTAAACCTGTTGTCTTTTTACGTTGAGACGTTTTTTTATTCTTGGGATGATTGAAAACTCGTTTCTCTGTCGGTAGCCGTGCCACACCTTAAGAATAGTTCAGAAAATTAACGAGGGTCTACTTTATGAAAAGGAAGTTGAGGCCCAGGCCAGATATTTGGTCTGACGTTCCTCACAACTTTTTCTGATTGGAAAAGTAATTAAACCTCACGTGAGAGTAAGGTGCAAAGTGTGAGAATATATACACTAGTGTTCACAGGCAGCATCAAATACCAACTTCAGCATGTCCAAGATATGCACAGAGCTTCACAAGTCGCATGTTCGTGTCGAACAATTTCAATTGTTCGACACGAATATGCTAATTAAAATTAGCTGCCACAGATACAAACGGGGCAGAGTTTCGTAGAGGCAAGAATTTCGCTTAGTAAGCTAGTGACGGTGACCACATGCTTCGCTTGCCTGTGCATTGCATGCCAAAATCTCGCAAAGTCTTGCGTGTACGCCGGGTGTTTTCGCGAGATTGTCGCCTCTACGAAAAGCACGCCTGTATTTTAATATAAAAATGCCCCAAAACATCCGAACTCAGAGTAAAAACACCGGGCTCCAAACATCCACAACGAGTTGAAATTTCTTCTCAAGCACTGAAGTAATCGTCTCTTCTCAGTTCAATAACTCGAGTCCTGTAAAACCGATTTGATGACTATGAGGAAATGTTGTAAGAAGTGTTGTTATCGACACCGGAAACGGATGTCTCGGGGATTCCTCAAATGCAAACCGGAAAATACCATTTTAAAATCTCGTCATTTGTGACTTAAAAGAACATATCTACACTCCGTAAACAATGTCGGAATTATAAATTAATGACACTGAGCTTCAATACATCGAGTAAAACAGTATAAAATAAATCCGTATTCTCAAGCCCGTGCAGGTCCTCTGTCATACACTTCGTTTGACAGAGAAGAACATGATTGACAAATGCAATAACCGACCGGTAAAAAAGTATACAACAGCCGCGGGTATATTTCTCGTCTAAAAATCTCTGAATATGTCGGCAGGTGCAAGACGAATTATTCTGCTGTAATAGAAGCTATGAAGCACATGTTTCCTGTTGCTATATTGTTGTTTCTCTATCCTTGGTTTCTTCATCTTCGTGATCAAGGGACGGCACGTGCCAATAACCGTTCATTTTCATCACCACGTTCGTCCTCACAGATTCCGACTGTCTGTTGTCGTCCGGAAGTTTTGTTTTTAAGTTGCCATACGAATGCGTCCATCCGAATAGGTAGTAGCCTAGCACCGACCCGAGCAGTATCGATATGGCTACCCACGCATTATATGTCATTACTAGTAGCATAAGTATGTAGCCCAGAAACAACTGAAGAAGGGCGAAAAGCGATCGCCGAAAGTTGTAGCAGGTCTTCCAGCTGAAATGTAGACAACGTATTATCAGCTCATCTCCATGCAAGTGTCACCCATAGTACACCAGTAGGCTTACACTAGATCAGGCAACGGAGTACGATTTGGCGGCATGCAGATTTGCCAACTGGATGCGACCTCACATTTTGTTTGGCGACGTAGTAAAATCAGTCTTAGATAGCCAAGAAGTCGTTACACATACATCCGAGCATGCACGTACAATACTATATGAGGTATACACTAAGAAGTTGGCAATCGTTCAGTAAAATCGGAAGGGCCCGTCCATTCTGTAAGCATCCCCTTCAAATGAGAGGAGGATTGCTTTGGAGAAATCTTTTGAATTTATCCAATATCACGTGGTCAGCCCCACTTTTTTCTATCTACATCTAGTTCCAGTCTCACTAATGAGCTAGAGTGAAGAGGTCACATAGAGAAGGTAAGTCTTGTTTATCATATCATACCTAAACAGAAGGCTTGACAGCATCCATTTTCCATTTCGTTTTTGGGACAAGAATACCTATGAAAACCATAAAATCTGAACAAATTAGGCTAAGTTGGTTCTTGAATTTTCAAAATTGATCACTAGCAATTTTGTCAACAAAAACCCAAGCCTTGAAAGCCTCAAAATAGTTTTCAGTATGGCGAATCACTACATGTAACTCACTATTAACAGAAGTTGTGCCTCAAAGAATGTGGATAAAACATGGCTGTGATAATGAATCTTGTTTGAAGGACATGTAGGTTCACCACATGGTACGACTCTTGCATATAAGTAAGATGTACCCATCCAGCGCCTGTTTCTACCTTAGGAGGCGAGCCTGCGCGGGATACTAGGTTCGACAGTGGATATTTGACATTCGATCTCAGGTGCACCAGCGGACATTTGCCGAGTATGCAGGTTTTTTTCACTTCATGTACCTGGTTTATTTCATTTTCAGCTCTTGCCATCTACGCAAGAGGTTTTCTAGTTTTGGAGCCCGAGTTCCCGTCTTGAGACCCGGGAACTGTGCCAGGTCACATTTAACAAGTTTTCATGACACACGTTGAGCCCTGACGGTACGTTTGATGTTTCATAGTCATACTTTGATCCACCAATTAGCTCCGCCGTCGGATAGGCGGTTATGGGATTCTTTACGGTAATAAGCGGGACTAGCCAATCGGACAAACTGGATGCAGGAGTGTAGAAACGAAGAATAAATACGGCACCTCTTCAACTGGTGCCTATTTAAAATGCATAAAATTTCATCATTTAACCAGTTAGACGTCATTCAAAACTTGAAAAAATCAAAGACGTTTTTGAGACATTCATTCTTCTTCATTTTTCTATTTCTACACGTGTCTATCCTGAATCCTTATAAAAATGTTGCTATTCTCAAAATCCATGTAGTCTTGCTCACGTCGTCACCTAAAAGCACAGCGCCATGATTTCTTTTCGTTTGTTCTACTTTGACTTTGTGATTTGGCAAAATTATAATAGTTATTTCACTTTCACTTAAAAACAAGATATCATTAACTTCAAGTAAGACCACGAAACAATAATAGATCTTAAATGGTGCGATTTCGTTAAGTCTAGCGTGTTGCAGTCCGGCATCCTGCAATTGTATACTTGGTCAAAAGGAGCCCAGTTCTAATGATCTCAACCAATCCTCGTTCTGTCACCTGCTGATGCATCAGTGGCGTCAATCTTGAACGATGAAAGCAGAAATCAACTAAAAATTCAAACTCCCTACGTCACAGATAGCGTATTATGGTTTTTAGTGTGTGATCTTTCTCACAGTTGTCGTGTAATTCCCTAAAACGTAGGTCACGCTTGATAGTTCAGCAGACTTTAAAAAGAGTTTTCAAATTTTCCTCCAAACTTTTGAGTGGTATCGAAGATTACATAGCCTTATTTTGTTTCAGATAATTGAATGGAAAAGTAATTTACAATATCTGTCAATAGGCCAAAACACGGTTTGGTATCCTTTTAATATACACGTTTGAAGTTTTTTGGTCATCATAATACTTTTGGTCAACTTTCACTAAAACAGGTCAAGTAATGCTCCAGTTTATTGTTCACGATAAAAACATACTATGTAATAAGTTCTAAGAGTAAAGCAGGCAACTTTTCTGTTTCTGTACAGTTGGATCAAAACCAATATGGCTACCTTGCCTATGGAGTTTTAGCATTCAGTGCTCTCTTGGCTTCTGAGTCGGACACTATTCATGTGGGCTAGGCAGTGGTATAGGGTAACGGATTTGAGAAATGGGGTCAAAACGACAACTTCACCATTTTTGAATTAGTTGAATTTTGTTCACAAAACTGTACACGTAAATGAAGAATCGAAGGCTAAGACGATACAAAAAGTTTTAAATTGTCAGAAATTCAATTACAGCCTTCTTAAGGATATGAAGCATGAAATTTGACACAAAAGAGATCAATTACACAAAGAAATGTCTCCAAAACGGTGACGAGGTGACTTTGAATTCGCTGTTTTCGAGGACTGTGGGATATCAAATAATAAAATTTGCCTTTAAACTATCTTATTTTATGATCGCGCCTGACATTTGCAAGAAGTGTGACATGGCTTCGGGGGTAGTTAATCAACAGTCTTGTATACGAAAAGGTCGCACACATATCATATCAACTAATAATTTGATTCAAAATGACACCATGATTTAATTTCAAGATTATATTACTTTGCTTTATTTATGTGATAATAAATTATTCCTAACTCGCTAAATACCGTTATCTTTACAGCAGTGTCTACGTGAATGGAGTAAGTAAAATAATCTGTCGCCCGTTTAATGAAGAGTGCTGCTTTTACGGAGACGAACGGGTATAGGCTCGAAAGGGCAGAATTTCAAAGACAATTTGTTTGAAATCTTGCATACCAAAATAGACCTGCTACTTAGTTTTGCAGAAACAGCATACTTTATAAAGAGATGAAATTAATTACTGCGGATAATTGTGGACATCTTTGCCTATCGGGAACGTTAACTTGTAAAAAAATTGTGTGTGATCTTGAGTAATTTTTAAGTGACAAACTGTGAATAAAGAGTGTTTCAGTTACCGCATGCTTCAACGTGAACGTCCACCGTTCTCAAGCTGTAAATCAAGAATGAGGAACCTGCATCTGATGGTATTTTATATCCAGTCCCGAGGCTTGCCATTCCAGAATTGAAAAGCATTTCAGTCGCAACATTCTTCGATGGGCACTTTACCCACTGTGCAGTTTAGGATTGATAATCCTATGTCTGGCTGAGTTCTATACCCATTGCCAGGCTTGGAAATGGCGGAAATTCCCGGTTGTTGTTTTCATTCGTTGCGTTCGAACAATAAGATTGACACTTACGTAACCAGCATGAGCCATGTATACAGAAAGATCACAACTGAATGGCCATTCGTACGAAAACATTGCAATACCCATTCAAGTTTTCATCAAAGTGTTAAGAATCTTTTCCTTTTGGCGGCGCTTTGGGTCATTTTGGTTCATTTTACTTAATTTAAAAGAAGATGTTCCTAAAAATAAAATTAATCTGTAAGTAAATAACTATTCTTCAAACAGAGAGACGATGCAGTAACAGTCGCACAATTCAAAATCGCTGTTGTTACTTGTTAAGGTTATTGCTCAAGCCAAATCGTTATGTAACCGGTTTGGACTGAACGATGGCGGGTATCTCAGCCAATGAGCATAGTTTCTACTATCATGGCGGAAAATCGGATCAGCCGCGTCATGATTGGTATTTTTTATAAATTTCATTTTATAAAAAGAAACTAGAAGAGTTCAAACTACGTACTTATTTCGCAAAAAAATATTTGTCAAATTTGTCATTTTTCAAAGGCTGTTTACTTTACTGCAAACGATGGATTATCTGCTGAAAGTTGTTTTATTTTATGACATCCCGTAGTACAAACCATGCTAGTAATAGACATATTTTCATAAGCTTTTTTGTGGAGAAATTTTGACAAGATAGAATTTCATTTCTTGGCAATATGGTGTCCAAAATAAGTGAAGAATTGCCGTAAATACCTTTTACAATAAAAATATACCAACTTTTCGAGCATGCCATCAAAAAAAAGAAACGTTCTCTTTAATATCAATTGCTGTTTCCTCACCTTTGTTTCTTGGGCACGTCCAGGTGGGCTATAAGTGCCTTCAGTCCTTCCAATAAAAACGCCAGTATCCCTCCCAGAGCACAGCAGAGAATCAAACCTGCCAATGACAAAGGAGCAGTTGATGAGGTCAGGGGTAGAAGTCAACTCTGTACTCGAGTTTGACCCGAAAATTGCCAAAGTTAACACGCTTCGTGGTCAGAAATTATACCCGAGTCTAAGTTTGAATAGAATCTGACCTAGGGCCCCTGACAGCGGAGATACTCGCGTAAAACCTACGTAGATTACGCTAGTAAAACAGCGATATCTCACTTAAACTTTATGGGATTTAAAAGTTCAGCCAGCCGTTTGTATACAACGCCAGAGTTTCGGGTTCGATTCCTCGTGGACCCCAGAAAAGTTTCCGTGCCAATTATGCCACGCAAACGCAGACCGATGCTTTGGGTAATAAGAATCTGAACACAGAAAACGCACTTCGAAGTCGAAAACAGACTCCTTCGGGGAAACTTACAACTCAAAAATCAACCAATAACAATGTGTGAAATTTTAAAATTTACTCAAAGCCTGTCGGAACCCGATGGGTCAATATTCAAATTGAGTATTAAACAAATTCGGTGGTCACGGGAACAGGGGACCACACAGCACTTTGAATGCGCAGAGATGAAACCGATGAAGAAAAAAACTACATTTGAAATTTGTAGTAAATCGCCAATACCAAAATTTGGCATGGGTATCTGAGCAGGTTGACCTTTTGGGGTCGCTGAACCAAGCGTGCATGGCGTATAGTTTCCCTACCCGTGAGCGTGCCGGTTGTCCATTCTTTGAACAAGTAATGAGACACTGCGTCAAACGAAAACTCCATCTGCAACGAAAGTGGAAAGCTATACACGACCTTAGCAGCATCAAACTTAAGCGGAAAATATGTGCACAGCATCGAAGTCATTTGCATTGAAGTAAAGGACGATGCAGAAAAACAATTAGCAGTAAAAATTAGCATATTCATAGTCACGCTGCGTTTAGGAAATAGCCCATATTATTACACAACTGACGTTCCTGTCCTCTGATTAGCTTAAAGGCAATAGTCATTTGCAGAGGTCCCAGAATTTGGGAACCGGTTTGAAGCCCGTTATTCAGTGGGAAAACCTGGTTCTCAGTATGTGGGACCCCTAATAGTGACTATTATTGACAACTTCCTATGAAGAGTAACATCGATCAACTTAGTGTGGAATATCTCTTTGTATTTATGCCATCCGACGGAGAACGTCAGATGTCGCTATTCGCGGTCTGACTAATCGGGTGCTATAGAACGGCAAACTCTGATCACGAAGCAAGTTGACGAAGTCGGTTCATCAAAGCAGGCAAGAATAAGCTAATCCAATAACAGACGAAAAATCAGTGGCCGTGTAATAAAACTCAGTGTGATTCAATCCAAAATCGGACCATTTGATGCTTTCTTAGGGTTCACAAATTTACTCCAACCGCCGGGATGTGTGGAGATAAGGGGTGGATACCTAGTATAGTTCGCAGGAAATTGTGTATATTACAGCTCTGTAATAGACTTATTTGCATGTCTGATAATCGTCTCACAAAGCAAGTATTTTACTGGGACCTCACGTACAGTAAGGACAATTGGTCAAAAATTGTTTTTCAAATTTTTACTGAGGTTGATCACGTTGAAGCATTTTATCAAAGGTCAGCTTGTGATCTGAAAAATGCCAACACGAAACTGATGAATTTTTCCGAGTCTGAATGGAGGGCGGAAATCTTGCGCAAACCCAAGCTTAGAACTTATACATTATTTAAAACTATTTATCAAATAGAAGTTTATTTAAAAATGACCATTTCTAGATAAAAGAAATCACTTTTTTCTTAATTTAGAGACTGAGTTTTGCCGACGACAGTGGAAACTGGTCGTTTTGGTATTTTTTACTCCGGTTCAGGAACGTTTTGTGTGACTTTCATACTGCCTCATGCGTAGAGGATGAAATACATTTCCTTTGCTCGTTCAGAGCTCATGTTGGTCTGCCCCTCATTTGGTGCTCTAGGAATTCAGAATCAGTTCGTTTTCTTGATGACTCGCACCGCTGTGAGTAAATTAGTTATCAATTTTATTTATAATACACTTCTCAGGCAAAGTGTTTGTATTTACTTTTTAATTAATAATAATAGAGAATGTTGATTTGATTTTCTTTTTGTCATTGTATACATTGTACATGTATGGGTTGCCTATTCTTTGTACGTTCTCTTTGGAATTGGTGACTTATAATCCCAAGTTGCGGCTGGGTGGCAATTTCTACAGGTCATTAAAATAAATGATTATTGATTGATTGATTGATTGATATAGACTGACTCGTCAAGCGTATCAAGTCATATTGACCTCGGGAGAACAATCTAGAAACGATTTATGTAAAATTCTGTAAAACGACTCTGGGTCTTGGTATTGTCATATATCAAAAACTCTTAATCTATGGTAGCGCTTGGTACATCACTGCTGATTTGGGTGAATGTGGCAGATACCCTATGTGTACTTTACTTGTTACATTACACATTGGTTTAAAATTTTAAATATGTAACACGAACGTTATGGAAGGGCCGCTTACGACATTATATTCTATGAACGAAATTGTAAGACATATAACTGGGCAAATTATATCCACGGTGAACTTAGTGTCAATGTACGGTTCCTCTGATATAAAGCCGAACGACGGAGTCTTGTGTCAAGAGCAGTTTGGAAATATTCTCTCAAAACGTGTTAAGATCTTGGTTTCCGAAACTGACATTCCGATGCTTATTCCTATTCTAACAGGCCCCGCGGAAAAGGTCCAGCCCCAGCCTATCCGTTAAAGATAGGATACAGATGAACGCTATAAAATTGTTCTAGCTACTGTTACTACTAACTAGTAATGATTCTGACTTTGCTTCAAGCACTTCACTTAATCATCGGCCCGTTCCCGGCCAACTTCGTCCGAATGGTGTTTGCGTAGATGATAGGATTGTGCAGACGATACGTTATTCATGGGCATTGAACGCGCGTGGTGGCTCCACCATAGACCTAATTCACGCCGACAGGAGGCGCGTTTACAAACGAGGCTTGCTACGATAGCTCTATCGGCTTATCAGCACTGTATTTCGCGTTCGTTGCTCGAACGGCTAGAAAAAATACGTTGAGATTCGGAAGCGCTGGGTCGTTGCAATGCGCCGCAACGAAGGAAAATATGTCGGCGTAAAATTTATAAATGTTTTCGAAAAGTTAGATCATATTTTGTCGCATCTCGGTTGCCGAGCAGCAACAATCGGAGAATCTTCGGTCAGCCAAGCTGTTTTCATGACTACGGGTTGAAACATGATGCATTTTTCTCTTCAAAAAGGACAGGGCCCTCAATCCCTCGATTTTGGGGCCGAATATCGGCCTTATTCCCCCTCTCAAAAATATTGAAAAATCACGCGAAATTCCCTCACGAGGCGTAAAAAAATCCCTTGTGATTGAAAATTTCTCTTCGAAGTTCAAATCACCTAACCACACAGGTGACAATTTGAAAGAGCACAAAATGCTACTTGAGACAGAGCCTATTAGAACTTGCAATACGGCGGGGGGGCTCTTGATGGTGTTCGGAAGGTAGATTTTCCCCCTCACTCGGTGAAAAAATTCCCCTCTCAGAAAGCATAGGCACCTTTCCCCTCGGATGAACGAGGCCCCTGAAGAAACATGATAATTATGCTTACTCTGTCCAGTTAACTCTAAAACGAGGTTATGCTTAGGACGAACGAATTAGGTGTTTTAATTTTAAATTTCAACCAAGAAAGCAGAATTGATGGTCAAAAATTTGTTATTGTTTACAAATGAGCTCAGTTCCAATCACTGCCAATCGTGATTCTCGAATGTAACTAACGGCTCATTCTCAAGCAGGGACAACATTAGGTCAAGGCTGCAGCGACCAACAGCGGTTTTAAATTTAAAAAGACTGGATGCGACTCTTGACAGGGTAGCCTACTAACTACATTTACTTTCGACCCGATCAGGAGCGTGGTTCCGGCGGGTGAGGTCAGCCGTTGCGGCCAGACTTTATCAGTCAAGCTGTGACATGGATTTGTTGAATGTATCGGAGGTTGATAATTCATCAATATTCCTACTTCATATTCTTTTAAAAATGCATTGTTGTGGGTATAGGTACAACACTCAGTGCATCTAATAACCGAAGTATCATTTATTTTTTGCACGAAAAAGTATAAAAATTACACCTGATTCCGAAATTTTAGATATTTTGGGAGTAGTGAACCTTCGTAGTAGTGAACCTTCGAAGTAGTGAACCCCCGGAATAAAGGGCTTTATTTTCCCATTTCCAGCCATATATAAGCAACTTATAAGTAACACGCAAAATGCAACCAGATAAAAAAGACATTCTTCAACTACTGAAATATTTCCGTTCGAGTATGTAATGAGGAGTAATCACTCATTTAAGCACCCCTGATTTGAAAGTTTGTGTAGGGGCGGGGGGAGGGGGGTAACGCGCAAACGTTCTCTTTCTGGACCATATTATATTGGAATTTGAGTACCGTCATTAGCGAGCAACCGTCACGGCATCCTCATTTATGGTATTACGAATTCCGTCTCATCTCGGGAACACAGAGCTGAGAGTCATCGTTGTGTATGCAGATTTCCGTTCCCCCTAATTAGCTGCGTCAAGGGCCTTACCAAAAACTCTACAGTGTCGACATTTCAAAGTATCAAAGGTCCGCCGTTCTAGAAATTCGAACCAGCCCCCGCGCAATGCTGCCTACGCATGCTAATTTAAATCATTATAAGAATAAGACCATTTGAACACTAAACTATGAAAAAGTTTATAATTTTCCACGATTGTTTGTACAAATCACAGACCAGCGGAGGAAACAGATCGTCATTTTGATACTGGATATAAGAACATAATTTGTTCGCTTTGTTAGCAGAATTGTGCCCAAAATGAATATCACTTTTTATTAGTTTGCCCGGATATCTCTGAAATCAGAGCTACGTATTCAAGTGAAAACTCGTGTACAAATCCTTCTCTGTGTACATGTTATAAGGTGTTAAGTAAACCTAATACCTCAGCTGAAAACATTACCCATGCCTTAAAGATGGGTAGCATTTTATGTATTGCTACAGTGGCGGATCTAGGATACCATAACGGGGGGGCACATGTCGAGGAATTGGGCAAAGCGCGATTGTATATGCACAGGGCGGCCCGAAAGTTGCGGAGGCCGTGGATGTGGATATTCTGTTCAAACAATCTATAGGTAGACTAAAAAAAAAAGAGGGAACACGATTTCGCCGCTATCTGGGGTCTGAGCCCCCTCATCCGCTACTGGTCCTAGTTACTGAACTCAATATTTCCTCACGCTTCACGCTGTTGCCGTTTCATTTTGCTTGCGGCAGCCAAGGGGGGGGGGGGGGG
>NMRA01000076.1:96606-148404 GCA_002633005.1 Phoronis australis | reverse complement strand
CAACATGCATTCAAGCATTGACGAAGGAGGTGGGAAACACTGGAAAGGTTTTAAAAAATTTGAGCAGATATCAACCATGCAACAAAAGAGTTCAGTTTACAGACACACTCAGGGCCAACCCTATTATTGTGAATAAATTTTTCATAATACCCTTTTGACCCTTATTTTCCAGCTTCAGGTTAACTTCGACGAACGGTTCAAGAAAAACAAAACAAAACAATGATGTATTTAGGCTAAAAAAACATCGTGACATTGAAGACAAAACCTGCAGGACTTGTTAGTGCAGATACGGTGCTGACACGTCAAATCAAAATGCACAGGAGACAACCAGTGATGTAAATATATGTAGATAGATAGATAGCCATTGTCTGGCGTACAGATATCGGTTACGAGGCCATACACGGACTAGCAGTGTGTAACCACCAAGACCACGATCAGATACAAAATTAAAAATAACAATTTCGAGCCAGTATAAATTCCGAATGGATTTGGCTAATTTGATTAAGCGTAGACTCAAGAATCTCACGAGGGAAGCAAGTGCGAGTACTTGATTTGCTATACAGGACGACACGTCGCGAAGTCTTGCGCGAATTTGCGTTTTCGTGAGGTTCTCAAGTCTACGGAGCGCAGGCCTATTTCATAGCGAAAGGCTAAAGCGACAGGTGCAGGTGGTAGGGCAACGTTTCCCCCCTAGAGTATCACAGGCAGTAGAGACTGTAGCGGTAGCGGATGCTTTACTGGACGTCGCTAGCTGAAGCCGGATTTCAACAACAAACAAGAATTCTGCATCCCATGACACAATGGAAGCAATGAGACGTGAATAAATGATCGACACGTTGTCCTATCTCAGGGTCAAATAAACCCCATTAACGTCTTTCACCGCAAAAGCACCCTTGCGTAAAACTATGGGTCGGTAGTAAACTAATATTGTCCAACAGTTTTGATAAATGGATTCAAATAGTCACGTGGATTAGTCCTACAGTAGGCCTATTTCTCTGACCTATGAACTGAAGGTGACCACTGAGCTACGGTACGTTCTAACTCGATCCATGGCAAAAGAGTATCCCGTCTCAATTCATTAATACACCAAGTGAACAGGGAGTTTCCTGGCTTACCTTGACAGACCCGGCTACAACGGAATTTAAAGCACCGATCTGAGAAAAAGCACATGGTCTAATCTTGGATTTCGGCAGCACGTGGCAAGGCTCGTTTGAAACTCCATGCCGAGGGGGAAAATACTGTCATCGATTTGTTTTTGTCAATCTGTCGGCCTGTCTGTCAACTTAAGCCTTTTGTTGGTGATTGATCTCGATCACTGGCAGCACTTCACTCACTCGGCCAGTCCAGCGAGCTGGGTCAACCAGCTAAGATCGATTGACTTTTGTAGTCGACTTCGAGAATCAGTACACCCAAAGCGGCTTGTCCAACAGCTTGAATATTGAATTAGGTAGAGTAATTAAGTGGACGGGAGAATAGGGATGTCATAAAATCTATGTTTCCAGTGTGATATTCAGGATTGTCACAAACCCGTTTTTCTTCCTGGGAGCCACGTATGCTAAATTTTGAAGCGCATTCAAAATCATGGGCGGCGCAGCTTTGTAAAAAGTGGGGCCAGGGCTCATAGTATAGTCCCCCAGCCCCCTTGTGGGGCACCCCCCATACACCATGGGAGGCGCAGTACTAAAAACGTGGGATGCTATAGCCCCCAGCCCCGTACTGGTGCGCCGCCCATGAAAATGCCGATCAAGATGTCAGTCATGAGGCCAGCAAATTCGCCGCGAGGTCAGCCACGTTTTCACGAAGCCCACCCCAGGGTCGATCATCGGGCCAAATTACACTGTGGATTAGCCCTGGATATACAACGAAGAAACAAGCCTTTAAACAATTGCAATTAAAGACCTAAATATATTGCCGTTGCTGTTTTCTCCACTTAGGGGAAAGTTACTGGTTTCTTCGTACCACCCCTCTGTACGTCAGGCTGAACTAGCCTCGGAGTCAGGAGCTATCCCATAGCCCGTTGTTGCTACACACGTACAGCCAAACATGTGATTTAGAAAAACAAATATAATGCATTAGCTGCAAAACACGGTTGTAGAAAAGTCAATAACCATTCACGTGACCGGTTTCAAGTTCTAACTCGTACCTTTCAGACATCGATCAGAATCGGCGTACCAGCTATTGGTACCATACTAATAACTATGAATATTTTACCAATCAAAGATGAAAAAATAAACACTGCAAACAGTCAAACCTTATATTGGCAATATGAAACATATGAGAGCAAACAACGTTTCCATATGACTCTAATGCGAAACGCAGTCATCAAACCACCAAAGACATAACAAAACAGCACAAAAATAACAAAACGGATCAGCCAACTATACTTATGTTACAAACTTAAAGGCGAAGGCAACCTTTTTCATGTCACTTTTAGCAAAAATAAGGTTAGTTGATTATCCCAGACACATTTTACACTTAATTACAGCTTTTCGTAATTTGATTAATTTCTCGTCCTCTACTCCGGAAGTGACGTTTAGGGAGGCAAGAGTTTCACGCCAATTTCTTTTCATTATAGTCTGACTGTGAGAGCTGTCGAGTCAGTCATTGTTCAACCTCGGTTGTGATAAGTTCGGTCGTCGTTTGCTTTTGTTTACAAGTCAGTCAACATGCCACGCTGTTCTGCGTGCCGAGATGTACTCATTATTGTCTCACCGCGCTTTGGGTACCTTGCGTCGCTTTCCGAAGGATGACACACTACGCCGTACTTGGCTAGCTCGTTCATGTGAAGAACGCAGCGCTACCCGTCCACGCAACGTACAAAGCAGTGGAGGGTTACCGAGGGTGGCAAGCATTTTCTGCCATCGGATTACGACAGAAATATGTACGCTGAATTGATGAAGGTCCCTTCGAAACAACGCCTGAAGAAGGGTACCATACCGTCGCTGTTGATTCCCATCAGTGCCCCGTCGCCAACCCCGAGAAGCGCGTTTTTGAAGCGAGAAGTCTAGCGAGCTGTGGCCTCTGTATACAGTGACTGGAGGCACTTCATCTACTGTCACCCTTGCCTCCGAACGTACCCCATTGCGTGTAATTCCGGGAACTAGCAGTGATTCGCCCTGTGCTGTTGTCTCTAGCCCAGAGCCTGTAAGCAGCCCTGCAGTGATGTTGAGTAGTGGGGGTGAATACAGGCCAGTTCGACAACCAGTGAAGAGGACAGTTCGTCATCCAATGAACAGATCGGTGAGCCTAAGTTTGATAAGTTTATTGTGGACTTTTATTGGAGCTATTTAGAAGGTGCCAGGTGTGTGGCGACGGAGTCACACGGCGGGATGTAAGCTGTTTGGGTGCTCAGATCACCCTCCAGTGGGAGTGTGTCGCGGGACACTAGGGCAAGTGGGACAGTTCTTCCTCTGCACGTGAGACGATAATGAGTACAACCCAGTAAGCAGCAACAGCGTGGCATGTTGACTGACTCGTAAGCAAAAGCAAACGACGACCGAACTTATCACAACCGAGGTAGAACAATGACTGATTCGACTGCTCTCACAGTCAGACTATATGGAAAGAAATTGGCGCGAAATTCTTGCCTCCCAAAACGTCACTCCCGGAGTAGACGACGAGTAATTAATTAAATTACTAAAGCGTCAAATAAGTGAAAAATATGTCTGGGATAATCAACGAACCTTATTTTTGCTAAAAATGACATGAAAAAAGGTTGCCTTTGCCTTTAACATCGAAAACAACAACATCCACACAACCATGACACAGCAAGAACACTGCTGATTAGCCAAATGCTCCGCCAGCGCCCTCTACAAACTACCCCTGACAGCGCTCGACTGAGAAAACTACGACGCCACTGCGATAATCGATCTCGGCACCAACCACAATGCCAGTACCGCCGTCATCTAACGCCGTCGAAACACCTCTACTGATGACATACAATGATACTGATATTTCCTGAATAAATTTTGCGCAATTTGGGAGACCAAAATTTCCGATATTTTCATTTGATGAACTGTGTAAAAAAAGACTAGCATAAAAGAGCTTTTTTCCTTTCAGAGCGTCTTTCACGCATAACATATGCGTGACTCTGTCATCAATACGTTTTGAACCAAAACTCTTCGTCCTGCGGTGGCAATACACTTCAGCGTTGGAATACAAAACATTTTGTTGATATTCCATGTTTTCCATCACATTCATGTGTTTTTGTGTGGGCGCTGCCATACTGGCACCACCTGACTGCTTCGGGGTGTTCTTATTGGTCGAGCGCGCGAAGCAATTTTGCAGGTCTTGAGTAACTTTCTCGCGTGCAGGACAAATACCCAAAATGTCAAACCTGCAGCAGCATTGCCACTTAGAAACATTTTCTTAGCTTTGACAGTCCTCACACAGTATTTCCTTGGCTCAGGCAAGTACTCACTATATGGAGTAGACCTAAAGAAATGTGGCTCGTTCAGTTCGCTGAATGAGATGGCGACTACTTATGTAAATTGACGTAAACGACCATAGTGATGATGATGATGGTTACAAGGATAATAATGACGATGATGATGCTTTTGAGCACAATTCAACGAAAATTGGACTTTTATGAGCGTTTCCTGAAACCGAAATGGCGGCTATATGCGCCATCTTGGATCTGATCGTAACGAAAAACAATAAACCTCGACTGCTGAGGAGTTGATTCTGTGCAAATATCTTCTCACTCGTTACAGAAATGTCCTTTGTATCGGGGTGTGTACTATCAAATTACACGACAGAGCAACGTACTGAGCAAAATTACATTTCGCCAAGTTATAAAGCTATACTCATATTTAATGACACGATACGAACACTGACAATAACCATAGATCACTATCACTGAGCGTGACGACTATTTCTAACCATCAGGCCCTGACTATAAATCTTGCCATGTCACTAATAAATAAAATTTGTGGATTTCCATAAAGACTTGAACCACATTTCATCATTGTAAAAGAACTTTAATGTAGAACAATAATGCTAGTCCTCGAGTCCTTGAAACGTTGCTCGAAACAATGTAGAAAAGTTACTTCACTATCAGTCCAAAATGGTTACCATGTAATTAACAATAAAACTTTAATCAAAGATTCCACACAGGATTTTCCTCCTGCAATAAATTATACTGAACTGTCTCATGGACCCGTGCCATGAAATATAACCTGTTAAATAATCTTGTCAAATAGTTTATTAAATACATTCACGGAATGACAATGCGACCATGTGAGGTAATTTTGGTGTGAAACAAATTCACAAACATTTGTGACACGTATTTTATATATACACGTTTGTAGGCTTTTTACACTAACTAGTAGGCCTATTTTATGATATTAACGTTAAATTCTGAAAGCAATTTTTTAATATTCTTATCGTTACAGTGAACACACAAAAATAGATAATTGTAAACTGTACCCCACTTACAACAGCAAGGAAATATTGACTGCAGGCTCCCCAATTCGCTGCCCAATTGGAAATTAAAGAGATATTCCTTTGGATCCAGCGACATGTTTGCACTTTCGGCGATAATGAAATAGTCATCAATGACCACAAAATCTGCTTAATTTCTGCCTACTTCAAGTTTTCCACTTGGCACGGAATAAAATAACTCCCTACGTTCAAATATCAAAACCGAAAACATCGGTGTGAGCAATCAGTACTTTGACATCGCAAACAACAAGTGATTTCATAAAGGTGGTTTAACAAGACCAGGTTTAAGACATAAACCTACGACCTAGCTAAATTCTAGCCAAAGTCACGTGTTCTCATTTAAAATACACGGCAATATCTCAAGTAATCTCGCGAAATGTTGCTTTTTAGCGAGCTCCTCGGGTTACTGAAAGGGAGGCTGGTTTAAAGTATCCAAGGCACCCTACTGTGTCCAGTTGGATTAACCCAACACAGAAAGTGCTTCAATGGAACTGTGATCATGTGGGTATAAATGACAGCACACAGTTGTTGGTAGAATCAGTGCAGACGTACATTTCCTGATGGCTCTGTCACCAAAAAAAAAATGAGTAGAAAAAGTTCGGAAAACTTTTCTCCTGAGGAAAAAGGTTTCCTCACAGAACTAATTACAAAAAATCAATGTCATAGGGAACAAGATTATGATGTCTGTCGTCTGTTTTGTCATTCGCAACCGGTTTTCGAAGTCTGTGTCGTCGTAAAATTGAAAATAGTTTACTCTCGCTCTTAAATTGCGTCGGCGACGCCCAGCGCGACGTCTTTCAGCTGCACGGTTGAGCACGTGTATATCGCGTTACTCCGAGTCCACCTTTAACAGTGTTAAACCTGGGTCTCACCAGGTCTAAAGTTAAACCTGGTTTAAGGTCTTAGTACAGGTCTAAGAAATTTAGACCACGGTGGTGAAATAAAGAGCGTCTTAGACCAGGTTTTAACTGGAGATAAAGCAGGTTTTACTAGACCAATGGTCTAAAAGTTAAACCACCTTTATGAATTGTAGATTATCTTTAAACCAGGTCTAAGTCCGCTTTAATCCAGGTTTAATTTTAAACCACCTTTATAAAATCGGCTATTTATGTTTTGTGCTTCGAGTGAAAGCTACGAATCCCATTTGTTTTGATTGATGAGTCTGTTCTGAGTGAGACTCAGCTGTTGACCCACAGACCTACTTTTTGCTCAGTCTCGGCTTTTCTTAAACCTTCACTGCTTGCAAGCAGAAGTCGACATACAGATACCCTTCAGACACTTAAGATTTGTAAAAAAATCTTTCTGATCAACACCCACTTTTCACCTAATTTCTGTAATCTGGAGAGTTTTGGCAGTCTGAATGCATTGTCTCTGAATTCATAGCAATCGCATGCAAACGGTGGCTTCGAGGATGAAATTGTCGATTTGGTGTATTTTTGATCGCTTTTTAAGTAGCAAAACATGGAAAAATTGACTTNACACACACACACACACACACACACACACACACACACACACACACACACACACACACACACACACACACACACACACACACACACACACACACACACACACACACACACACACACACACACACACACATCGAAATTCTCCTTCATTGTTTGTATCAGATTTGCAGATTTTCGTTTGAATAACTGAAAATGGGAACATCCTTGGTGTTCTGTGAACGAATGGGTGTAATTATAAACTTTCCCAAAAATATTACATTATGAAAATGAAGGCAGTAACTTTTGAGCTTATATGGTTGTTCTTGCTAGGCCAGATTCTAGTTACAGTGTGAACTGCACTACGTAACGTATGCGATTAGAACTGGTCCGATGTTAGTTGTTATCTTGTCTCTACCTACATTCTCAATAGTCCTGTGTTGATTCATCGATGAACTGCGGCCAAGGTTCAAAAAGGCTTTCTCGATCGTAACCAGCAGTAATCGAAGTTTGTAGGACACTTTTGACGAAAAAGAAGGGCTTTGAATGCTGGATTCAAGCAGTTCAAGGTGAGTTTGGACACGCGGGAAATAAAATTGTTTATACATCTTCAATGAATTTTGGGTGACGCACAGGCACCTTTAAAGTTATCGTTAGATCTAAACTGTATGAACTAAGTTCCAAAAGCGTTCGTGGTATAAGACACAGAAAAGACCCTTTTGGTAAACAGGGACAACTTTGTTTACAGATCCATAACGATCTCAGGTGCGATCGCGAATCCTGAAGGTCCGTCGATCCCGAACTCTCATTTGCTTGGTCAAATCTCCCTTGGTGTTATTAGGCGTTTTCAGGTCATCTCATCCCGTTTAGCTGGTTAAAAACTAGAATCGAATTCGGCCTTTTACTCTAATGGAATCATTCTCCTTGCTGGCGTGATAAGATTCTATTTCCGTTACCAACGAGAACATCGAAACGCTTGTTAGTGTAGACTAACCCTAAAATTGCGAGATCGAAAATGGCACATGTACAAATTACCTTGAATTGTTACCGACAGAAATAAAGTCCCGTGACAACATGGAAATCATAAGATCGGTGTTTTTTGAAAAGGCCTAATTTGATTTTCGCTTTTACCAGCTAAGCAGGGAGAAATGCAGGTGTAACTTAAGTCAGCCGTAATAGAAAAAAATGATGCGAACTGAAGCAGGTACTGAGGCAAGAACGTGAACGCCGTCTTGTCGACCAATACGATCTTTTGAAGCGCCTTCATAGTGGCGTTGCAAATGTCTGCGCCATGACATCAGGAATTTTTAGTGTTGCACAGCGCATGCTCGAGTTATTTTCAGATGTGAGACAACAATGCCGTGGCCTTGAACGTTTCCACCGAACGGGAGAATGTTACCCTTGTCAAATAGCGTCCTCTACTGCCCCAGAATAGCGTTGAATGGACTAGCTGCAATACACATGGATTCCAATCCGACTTCAGTAGGCGCGCATACTTTATAGTATAATTTTACAAATCAATGTTTTCCCGTAGGCTGTGGCGAGTAAAACCCGGGAGTTAAGAACTGATCATTCGTGGCCATCTTCAACACACACCGCGGCGAAGTTGAATTAACGCCCCTCTGTTTGTACTCTCCATCGCAGCTTGGTTCAGCATTACGTATTGCACCACTTCTCAGTTCTCCACCTAGCTGTTTTCATTTAATTTCATTTCGTAGACGCATACGAAAAAGAAGCTTTCTGAGTTCGAAGAGTATTTTTAGAACATTAATTGCTTGTTTTATGTCGCCGAAATTAACCAAACGAAATTTGTATGCTATCATGTCTTAGTGTTTGCAATGAGCCGATAATGAGATTGCGTTGGACTTGACATTGATACTGTCAGTGGCCGACGCAAGTCATTATGAATAATGTCGACGATCAGGAGTGTGCATACATTGAGAATGAAATAGTAAAGCAACGTGCATTATTTATAACGAGCAATCGAAACATGCATTATTGTTTTATTAAAATGACCGCTAAAATTTGCCGATTGTACTGAGTAATCACATTCTATACCAACAAAGTCGTTCTGTTTACTTTCAACTACCTGGAGGACGTCATCTTGTTTGCAGTGTAGTTGCACCATTGTTAGGTTCAGATGAGAATGGTTCAACTACTGTGTCTGACTACGGGCGTTCACTCATATCTATAATGACAGCATTCGACTATAGTTCGTGAAAACGGTTACAGAGGAATCAAAAGGGCCCTCTCCGTTATCCTGAAAGTGAATCTCGGAGAAAAACGAAATGTAAATTCTATTTCCAAATCCTACGAAGACAGTTTTCAACTATGTGACCACCTAAACACTCAAAATTCCCAGTTTTTATTTTCTTCATTCCTAACAAATATGTAGTATATAAGTTCCAAAAAGAACCTGGTGGAAAGTTAATGCAAGTGAACTGGATTAGACAGGCGACCAGACTTTTTTGACTGAAGGAATACGGTAACTAATTAAACGAATTAATTAATTAACGAATTAATCAAGTGTCGTCGTTGCACTGAACTAGCTTGAACTCAAAAATACCAACCAAGTGATGCCGTCATCCTGTCGAATTAGATTACCTAAAATGCCTACACACAATACAAACAGGTAAGGAGAAATGGGGTCACCTTGACGACAGCCTCTCCCAATTTAAAAAAATTCAGAACACAAAGACTGGATTTGTTGTAGAGAGTTTTTCCGTGTTGATGAATTGGGGCAGAAATTAAAGTACGTCACTGCCTTAAATATAAAAGACCAGGAAACCGAGTCGAACACTTTTTCAAAATCAATCATTAGGAGGAGTCCAGGAAGGGATTTGGAATCCAACAACTGGATTACATCAAACACAATTCTAATGTTTTCCTGTATATGTCTACCTTTTGTGAAGCCTTACTGAGTCTCACGAAAAATGGGTCCCAGAACACTTCTGAAGCGTCTTGCAGTACACCTAGACAGAATCTTATAAGTTATATTCAATAGCAAAATTGGTCGCCAGTTCTTAATGTATTCTCTTGGGTTATATCCTTTTGGAATGATTGAGATAATACCCTGATTTGAGTTGTGTATAGATCTTCGTTGTTAACGCCTTCTTCAAAAGACGGAAACAAGAAGTAGTTTAGATCTGGCCAAGAACATTTAAAGGATTTAACTGTAAAGCCAGCTGGGCCGGGACTTTTGTTATTTTTCAGATTTTTAAGAGTTTCATGAATTTCCTCCAGAGTGATAACGTTTTCAATTTCTGCTCGGTCAAACTGATTCAATGTAATCACAAGGCCGGATGCCAAAAGTTAAACTAAATTCACGCCAGCGAGGTCAATGTCTTTACAAGAATATAACTTTTGTAAAAATAAGTTATCTCTGTGAGTATAGGTGATTCTTCTGCTTTAACTGCGTTTATTTCATTAGAGTCAACTAGCTTAATTACATTTTATTTGCAAAATTGCGATTTTCTAAAGCGCAAAAGTACTTCGTTGGTTTTTCGCCGTTTTCAAGCCAGTTAGCTCCCGGTCAGACCATCACTCCATGCATGTAATCTTTGCGATAATCTTCGTATTCGGACTTATTATTCTCCTATAGATCCGCGAATACAAGATCATCATTCCCATTAACCCTAACTTGAAGGGATAATATTTGTTCTTCCAGACCCTTTTCATTCTTGTCTTTATCTCTTTTTAGAAATACATCGAATGTTTAATAACAACATTTGTTTTTTGACTGGATTTGTCCTAGACCATTGTCGATATTATTGAAAATCAGTAGGGACCATTTCATGCAACTCCCATTAACGGATTAGTCCCTAATTACTATGACTGAATTAAGGGCTCAGTTGTTAGTTATATCATTAGAAAATGTCATTAGTCAAAGCGGAGTTCACAATACAGATGAAATAATAGAAAAATATTACATGTGTGAGTAAAGAACAAAATAAATACTCATAAGATTTAGGGAACTTAGTTGAGTCCCTATTTGGGACTGTTTCATGCAACCGAGCAGAGACCTCCTTCTAGGCTGTCTCAAATGCAGTGAACGTCTTAAGAGAGGTAGACAGAAGGTGGGTTATCTCAACTCCACCCAATTCGCACATTGCCCAAAGGGGGAGGAAGGGAGGCGGGCTCTCCATTGGAAGCGTAAAATAATTCTGACAAATCTGGTGGGTATTTTGCCGTCATAGGTATTGGCTGAGTGAGCATTTTCTACTAGCTTTAAATTATCGGTGGTATCGTCGCGGGTGGGTAAATAACAGGAGTGACGACGGGTGCTGGGATTTTCATCAGTACTGTCGAGTACCCACTTATTGCCGGCGTGGATTTGAATGTGCAGAGGCACACCCCGTGCTGATCGGGCCCGAGAATACCTAAACACGCTCCGGTATCTACTCAGTGGCTCAGTCATTCCGGCGGCAATAAATGAGGTTGCAATGTTTTGCCAAAATTAAAAAAAGCACGTCAACATGATTCTCAGAATCAACCCGACATTTCTAAAACAGGCCCAATGTAACAATACGTTTTCTTACCCGCAGAAAAAAGAACTTTCTATCGGGGACTGTTCTATTGTTTCCGTACTCGGTATGAAATCGAATTCATCGTCAGCTAATAGTCTCCCCTGATGACTGAGAATGAAGGGGAATTAACAGGAAAGTTAGTAAGGTAACTAAGTCATTCTGTAATTAGAATTTTGGAACCCTATCAGTTATTTTGTGTTAACGCGATTAGCCGTCATGATGACGGGAAAACCGCCATTTAACCTGATTACTTTTATCTTATACTGTATGTGCTCAAAAAACTTTCACGCGTGTCAGCCAACCGAGTTCGTTGCCTAATTTAGGGCAGGACCACTGACGGTTTGAAGGGTCGCAGTAGCATCCTTTCCGCAGTCTCCGCAGGCCGGTTGCCGCACACGTTGTTGTATGTAACACATCAAATCAAAATTGTCGCCAGATGCTGCAGTCACAGTATATACGCATGAGTAATATTCAAGCAGGCATTTATTTTATAATTCACCTGCTCCGATGGGTTCTAAAAGGATGCGACTAAGACTCTTTAGTGCAGCGTTACGTGGACCAGTCATAAGT
The DNA here is from genome assembly GCA_002633005.1 of Phoronis australis. Taxonomy (NCBI): domain Eukaryota; kingdom Metazoa; phylum Phoronida; family Phoronidae; genus Phoronis; species Phoronis australis. Next base: position 136,418 of record NMRA01000076.1, on the reverse strand, counting down.
CAACACAAAGCCTGCAAAGAAGCCAAACAACATCACGTATATGTATACACACCGTTATGCAGCAACGGGGTTCAGAGAATGTTGTCCCTTGATTTTTTAACTTTCTTCAATTACACCTCGTCTCCGACTTCGTCCACATCCCATCATACAAACATGTACAAAGCCTGTACGAACCATTGAGCAGTAACGGAGTCGCGTGTAAATTTCAGAGTGAATAACAGTTGACGCGATTCCGGTGAGGTCGTGAAATAGAAGGGCCAATGAACGTCACCAGTATACATGGATTCGTCCGTTCATTACGTCACAAGTGGGCTAGGCCATTCCTGGCGAGTCTTGAGACAGAATGTCCACAGAAAATACAATACCCAACTCAAGGGAACCCATTGGAATAGTAAAATGCTTACATGGGAAATTCGCGTGCATTTCCTTTCTGCGAGATACATCCGCAGTTGAAGCTTAAAATAGTCGCTTTCAATTCTGATTATGTGTGACCAATTGGTGCCGTTGTGGCAAACTGTGAAACTGAAATGGTGGGAGAAGGCCGTCGTCATTTGGACTTGATAGCATATGCTGGCAGTTCACCCATTGTAAACTGACTGCTACACTGGCAAGATAAGAAAACTTATCGTTTACATCCCCTGCATGACACCTCTGATCAATCGATATCTTCACCTGCGATACGTACAATGGGGGAGAACTAAGGCCTCTAATTAAGCTTCTAATCATGACGGGATAACAGTAACTAGGTGAATAATGAGCAAAAGCACTGAAAGCCACGGGAACTTTTGTTCGCAAGACATGAAATTGATAATACACGTACGAGTTTTCGATGACTGAACATTACGTGCGTAGACGGCTCTCAATTGCATGTTTTTAGTGGTGTTTGTAGTCAATTTATCATTTGTCGATCTGCTAAAATTCTCGTTAGAATTCACTCCGATACCATAGGAAATGTGTTTGTATGATTAGTAACTTAGTAGGCCTAGAAAACCACTTCTGTGACCACTTTAGGGGGGCAATTTAATTCAGGTGTTTTTGATGTCACAAATCATTGTGCTTTTTGAATCAAAAAAGTTCCCGCGTTTAAACTTGCACATTTTTGTGAAATTTGATATTAAAATTGTGCCGAATTAAGCAAATTCTACATGAAATTAAAAAAGTTAGAAAAGAAGAAAATTAAGTGTCCACGAAGGATGATACTGTAGATAATGTTCCTACAGGCTGTATTAAGTTATAATAAACACATACTTTGTTACATTTTTCAATTAAAGTGCAGAATTATGGAAGAAATATGAATTTATGGGTGTCACCTGTTGGCGAAATATGGAACTATCATTCAAAGTGTTTTATGCTATTTTTACTGTTGGTAAAACTATAATTATCAAACTGACTATGTCTCACCTTTATTTTATCACAAATTTACTAATTTTTCATGCAAAAACAACCATTGCTACAAGTCCAAAGCATACAATTTGTCAAAAAATGGAGACAAAAAGTAAACAATAACAACAAATGCAATCGGATGAAGTACAAAAAGCGGAGAAATTAACAAGATAAAAAGCCATTACTAGAGACGTAAATATGAAAATAGAAAAAGTGTTCCACAAATCACCAAGCTCACTGCAGTTACTAGCCTGGTTTCTGTCTCTTGAGAAGATGTCTTTCCACGTTCCTCGGCTGGGATGCAAGTCCCATCACACCGTTGCTCATCATCTGACTCAATTTCATCACTAACTTTGACATTCTCACAGTTTTGGCAGTTGCACATTTCAGTGCATTTTAGCCCAGCATTTACTTAAGAACAATGTTTGTTTAACAAAAATTCACTCTGATTCCGTTTTGGACGAAGGAATTATAGAATAGGGTAAATTCTCTGTAATTTCGATTTCAGACTTCAGTTCGGACACATTAATTACAACCTCTTTTGGACAATGTTTCCTCGAGGAGTGACTTTAACCGAGTCAAATGCAATATTTCCCCCATGCGAGATTATTCGTTGCTCCACAACTTCAAAGCAAAACTCTTGAAATACATCTGAAAATTTCACTGTTTTCACTATCGTCAGATTTCTGTTTTGTCAGTGGTCTTGTGAAGCTTTTGTATTAAGAACGATGGTATTTGGCTTCGAGTGATACCAGATCTCTTCCCTGTAATCTGATCAAAAGGTCCACGTAATTTCCTGCGTTATCAGCATCCAAAAACACCCCACCTACAACCAAGCAAGTTAAAAATAAAAACTGTTGTTAGAGTATAAAAATATGGAAAGCATTGTAGCCAGTGCTGTAGTGGGGCGTAGGCGCACGTAAGCGCAGCCAACCACCATTTGAACGTAGCGCCAGCGCACCGTAAATTACGTTCAATGCTCAAGGTGATATGGTGGGCTTGGGCGTCTACTTACCTCTTATTTTACCACTACAGCACTGATTGTAGCCCTGTCCTACAAAACGATAGATGTTGACATGTACTACAAAAAATGTGCAACTTAAAACGTGTGAACTTTTCAGGTATCAATTGCTTGATAGTATATCTATTCATACAGAAAAAATCAAGTTGCCCCCCTGAAATGGTCACAGGAAGAAACAACTGGAGCTTCGGCCCATGGTCTAAGGGAACATATTCTGCAGCTAGAAAAACGCATATAGTCTCTCATACGACCTGCCAAATACCATGGCACGCACGCACACTTGCGCGCACACACACGCGCACGCACGCACGCACGAACGCACGTACGCACTCACGCAACTTGCCGCAGATTCCACTGTACTTCTGAATCAATTTAGGAACATCTAATCTTAAGAATGGCCGATTGGATTCATGTGAAGCTTTCAGCAACTGTGGATCAAACAATGTTTGCCAAAAAGTTGTAATTGTATTTAAAATGTTCCGCTTTTGCATAAGGGGCTATCATAAATAGGAGTTCTGGGATTTTCATGAGAAAATATCAAAAGTTGTATAAAGCAAATAACGAAATGATAATTTAGAAAACTGCAACAACGTTCTTTACATTTCATCGTGAATATCTATATCAATGAAAATTGGTCATGTTAAATAGGGTATTGTTTTGTTACGAATGTACCATTCTTTTTTGGTAAATTGTAATAAAAAGACGTGTTCTTGTGACTCAATTAATGGTAAATTGATAAAAAAGTAAGAAACGAATTTTGGAGGCTTTCTATTTTCAAATTATACATGTATAATATACTTTTAGTTAGTTAAAATTTATTGTTTTGTAATATTTTAAATTCACAGACTTGTCAATAAGGTCCCATTTGCTTTTAACTTGGCTGAATGCTCTGACACGGTGTCAGGTTATTCCAAAGATAAATATTACTGGTGACGAATCTATCATATCTAAAAGCGAAATTTTTATTTAGACTGCTTATCACTATAAAACTGTTTTCAACTTTTTCTTTACTCACGTGAGAATTGCGGCTGGGTTTTCAAAGATGTGACAGTTGGTGATTCCTCGAGTCCGGCCCGCACAAAAATGACACGCCATGAAAAGCCAACTTAGTGTAGAGCCTGGTCGCAAGTTATTACGAACTATTACACGTAGCTGTTTTGAAGCCCTGAAGTCACCAATATAACTATTTAAAAACAGTTTGGGACCAGTTTCACCACGGTAGCTGGACTAAATCAAAAGTTGGCTTTATGATGGACGACAGGTTTGCATTCGACTTAGAAAATTTCAGTATTAGATCAACCAAACACTGACCTACACATCCCCAGAGCAGAGTAGGTATCACCAAGCACTAAAGAAGTCGTCAACAGTGTAAACAATAACTAAGATAAATCTCATAAACGTGTAATTCTAAAATAAATATTTGAACTTTTGCATGAAAGTAACTTAATATCCTTAACCTTGTGGTGGACTGATTAAGCAGAATGTGGGATTTCAGATGTAGCAGATGAATGGAGCTTACATACCTAAGAGATTTAACCAATCGTTTAAAAGTCGGATGATAAGGCCAAAATCGCGCCCTGATGATCTGCCGACCCACGATAACCGCCAATATGAACTGGACCATTCGAGAAAATCGGATGAGTATCAAAAAACTTTAACTTTCCCCGATGATCCAACGATTGGTGGTTTTTGATGCTGACTCTCGACCGATGTTCCCGACAACATTCAGATAATTACCCCGAGATCGGCCGATGACTATTTTTCTGCCGGAAACTCATCGGATCGGCGTCGGAAGCTTTATGTGACCGAGGGATTAGAATTGGCATCATGTAGTAGTAAAATTAAGTTTGAATTTTCCCTCAGCGATTTCTGCAAAAATGTCCCGTGGGTTCTTTAACTAATGTGAGTCACAAATTACTTATTTTTATTCGGTAAGGTTTGCACTCATACTGCAGCTTAATTTGGTCGGTCTACAAAAATTGGAAGCGACCTGAAGCACACGAAATCCCTGACATCACCATAATGACGTAGTATGTTTTGAGGGAAACAAAAAGCATCTACGACCGAATGTTGCCGCTCTCGGCCGACTGCTACATGAAGGGGAGATATAGAGCATGCGGCTAAAAACTTGGGAACATTATATCTCAGAAATGACATCGATTTTGTAAGAAATTTTCAGATACTATGCTTTATGCACCGTTATTAAACACTGGAAGCTTTTAGGAATGGTTTTTAAAGTGATCAATTTTTCAATAAGAAGCTATCAAAAACTATGCTTTTATTATTTCATAAAAACTTGAAGTTGTACAAAACGAAATGAAATGATATTTTAGAAAACTGAGATCTCACCGTGAACATTTTTATATGAAAATTAAAATATGACTTGATCGTGTTCTTGATAAAGTCGTTTCGCTATCAGTGCACCTTGACTTTTTGCTCGATTTTACTAAAATGCATGGTCACGTGACCGAAACAATGTGGTATAAAGTCAAAAATCAAACTCTACAGGCTTTCTACTGTCAGAAATCAAGTAGTTTCATCCAGTTAAAATTTAAAGTTTTGCAGATATTCGGCATTAACAAACGTTGGCTTACCACGATCTGTGCCGACTCAGTTCAGCACGAATGCCTTTAGGTGACCATATGCATTTTCTGACTTTATCGCAAGGTAAACAGCATCTGTACTGTATTCACCCATTGCCCGCGCAGTCTCTTGCTTTCCTTATCTTCCGCTTTTCTTATCTTATCTTTAGCGAGTAACCGACGAGGGTTGTTCAAATCTATCATCTTTATATAAATATCGTTTCGCATCGTCCCAGTGCCCTATTTCCCTTTTGCTCACCCCTTTTCTTGTGCGGTGGTACTCCTTAACCCAGTATTTGCAACAGAGGATTTTGCCACACTGACCTCATTTGCATATGAAAATGTGACTCATAAATGAGATGCAATTATTGTAAAACACTGCACCTGTTGAGACCACCGATTTTTCATTTGAATTCGTCTGCAGTTGCTTAAATTATCGTGGCTATTCGAATATAACAAACAACCTTTTTTTCTTATGTTTTCCTTTTTCTGCCTATTTTTATTTTCTATCGTTATTTCTCGTGGGTTCTTCACATTGAATTAGCGAACAGGGAACACAGTTTCCGACTGATTATCATAAAGTCTTCCGAGGAAGGCCACAAAGAAGTGATTTATTGATGAAAGCATTTATTGACTTTCGAAAGACGATGCAGAGAACAAATACGATCGTTCAAATGTAACAGTTAAATATTTGTTTTCACAAAGGAATACTACTCTTACCATCTCCGAATTTGACGCAATCATGTATTGTAAGTGAAACTGCCATCTAGGACCAAGTTCAGTACTCTCGAGAGTAGAGATAATCACCAAAGCGACCACCAACAAAATTCAGTCTGCGTGCCCGAATATTTACCGTGAAATCCAGGGTAGGGTAAAAACGCGAGATTACGCTAGATATTGTGGTGTGATACTATTTTAAATGAGAACACGTGAGTTTGGCTAGATTTTTTTTAGCCGCGAGACAGCTACTAAATCTACCCAGGTACATACGAAATACACGAAATCTCCCGCCAGAAGTGGAGACCTGAAGCTATCAAAGAACTCCTATAACATGCTCGAATCCAACTGTGAAGGGGGGGGGGGGCTAGGCGATTACATCGCCCTGGATGCCGCAGGGGCTATAGTACATCCCCACAAAAAGTTAAGAATTTCAAAATACAGGAAATAAAATCAAATGAAACATGTGTATATGCACATGGAGTTATAATTAACACACACCAGAAGTCTGGAGACGATTCAGTCGAGATAATTTGATGAAATCGATGAAAATCTGTCGCGGTTTGTTCGAGTTTCTCTTACCGGGTGCCATTTTGAGGAAGTTCCGTGAAATCACGCATCTTGATACCTTCCCATGCTATTTACAAGTGTCACGCGCCATCGTCACGCGTTTGGCTCAGTCTCGCGCTAGCCTTTGCCTAACTCACATGACTCAGTTGAAATACTTCGTGGTTATCGCACGCGTGGTGAAAAAGATAACGGTGATCAAAAAAGTGGAGTTGGAATTCTTCACCAAAGTCACATTAATTCTCGAAACTAAGCTTCATCGAAGATAGGCGTAGTAGTAGAAAGGAGGTGAAAATTCCCAATCAGTGGCCTAATTTGGCCTACCGCCCGTTTAAAATACACGGGACGAAATTCGTACAGAAAGCGAAGGGAAATANTGGACAGAATCCGGCAGCGTAACTGGCGGTCGTTGACTTTGGTGTGGAAGCCAAAGAAGGCAAAACATTGGTGATGACGGAGGGGGGAGGTCATTGAGAACAAAGAGCTGCTATCCCCGTTTCAATAGTGGTTACGTACTAGACAGTGACCACCGTCTCTAGCTGGCCCCAGTAGAGCTGGTGAAGCTCCTATATGAGCTATATAACACTGCGTGCGCTCCTGGCGGGCGCAGTATAAAATATTAGCGCGCGCAGTGTAAAAAATGGCTAGTTGCCGATTTGGGCAGTTGAACAAAGGACAGCTCGAAGAAAAAAAAATGGTCACTGGAGTATTTGTTCGCTTTGGAAGGAATTAAAGGCATCGACGGCCTCCTGAGGCGTCCCTTTATGTGCAAAAGGTACTTATACCAACGTGTCTTTGATGTTTTAATCAGTGTGAGGCATACTTCGCCGAAAAGCTTCCGACGAGTGAAGCTCCTATAAGAGCTTCACCGTCTCTACTGGGGCCAGATAGTACTGACGTACCAGAATGTATTAGCAGAAAGAGTTATAATCTTTGCTCACTTAGTATTCCAAGTTGAACCGAAAATCGTTTTTTGGTTATAAAGATTTCTTTGATTTAAATTACTACGTGAACGGTCATCAGATGGACGTCACTAAATATTAAATTTCGGACTGCATTACAATCATTAATTAACCCCCTCAAATTCAAAACTCGACAAATTCCAAAATGCGCGCGAGAGTAATTTGTCAAGTGGTCTGATAATGGAGTTTTCTGCCGAAAGGCCCTTCCTTACATACGCCAATTTCTCGTCTGTTAAGTTTTGCGAACGGGGAGAAAATCTATGTATTTTCAAAATTGACATCACAAAATTTTCCTTTAGACAAATAAAAGCAGAGGAGTGAGGCAGCGCCCCCTTCATAACCCAACGAGAAAGAATGCCTGATAAAAAATGGTGTCAACCGGGGGTTACTGCCAAAGACGAAAGTTGTGGTGGTGACAGCGGGAGGTGAAGGGAGGGCACTAATGCAGGGGTATTGAGGGTGTATTCACATTTTGTTGTGCTCACCCACTAAAGAAAGTCTTTTCACGCCTATGCTTCCGCCGGCCCTTCACGGCACGGGTGTTTACATTAACAACGTTTTTTCAAGAAAACAGAATGAAATTTCATAGTGAAAACGATACATGAAAAAGGAATTAGAACTTGAAAGAAGAAACATGTTAACCCTGAGAGACTTCCGAGACCCCAATCCCAGACTCGACCCAAACCCGCGACACAAATTACCATACATATATATGTGCCCCTACACTCCCCACTCGCGCCGAAAATGGTCCACCTATGGGCACCAAACTCCAGTTCCGACCAGTCACGTTCGGGGACCAAATACCAAACCCGGGGCTCTCTTACTTAGGGATTACTGTCAATAGTACCATATGTGTGCCGAAATTACTATACTACGCTTTTGACAACAATTTTCTTGTACGTTCGTAAACTGCCTTCACGGTGCATGAAGTTTTCATTGACTTCCTTCCGGGATAACTTTGCTCGCGGGAGTAGCCACTACAAAGTTGGCAAACGGTTTACATCGATCGACGGCAGTCATTATGAACGGTTTACGAATACATATGCATTTTAGATGTAGTGCTAGTGTACAATGATGCAGAATACACAATCCTTGAAAGTCTATGTTGTATATAGTTCGACCCCATCAAACATCTTCAATAAACAATTTATCCGTTTTCCAGACACGACATGCCCGCAATAATTACATGGAAGGAACTAATCTTTGTCGTGGCAACGTGTGCTACGCAAACATTGGCACTGTGGAAGTGTCCGTTCGCACAGCCAGTCACTGAAGGTACGTGTCTTTTGCGATGAACCTGTATACTGATTTCAGAAGTTACATGTAGCTCAATTTTTTTCTCAGTAGAATGTATAATCTCGGAGTGGACAGTCCTCATCTCTCATGGTCCTCATTGTGGTTCTCGCTAACTGTGTATGTTTCTCACTAACTCAGTTCTCTTCCGGCGAACTGCATTTCTTTTCAAAAAAACATTTCTGTTCCTCTTTAAATCAATTCTTCTCTCGTAAACCATACTAATATTTTGAGAACGGTCTGTTCCCGTTTTCGGGTAATTGATGAAATGCATCCGCGCACAGAACTCTAGCCCTGGAAGGCGAACTCCGATCTCAACGCTGCGCATGCGCGAGAGTTGTTTGCATTTGTTCGGTGTGTGTACTTGCTAAGGAATTTACTGTCATTAAATTTTGCAACTCACGCGTTTTTCAACCGAATTGCATAAGAACCATAGAAATAGAAAGCCCTTTATCAGTTCTTGATGGTTATACCAGAAGCAAATGATAAATAATTTAACTCATTAGCAATTATCATTTCGCATACCTGACTGGTTTAATATTAATCTTTAATTCCAAAAGCCAAGCGTGTTACCAAAATGCGAAACATAACAGCTTGTAACAATACCACAAAGAAGTAAATGAACCAGATAGGTTATATAAATGAGGGAAATAACGTCGATAATTTAAAAAATTCTACCCTATAAAGACGAATCTTTTAGAATATGGATCCCCCACACTCTTGCTGTAAATAATTTAGACAGACATTCATCCAAAGCGATACATCTTTATATATTATAATTAATTGGACCTTTGGTGTCGTTTGATACGGTCAACAAAAAAAAAACGGAACAACTGGATTGAAAAACAGGACTTCATGACAAAAAGCAGGGCATCTGGGTCTAAGCAAAAACATATGGGTGAAATGTTTGGTGCAACATTCAAAGACTTACCAACAGCGTTTTTATGTCAAACAGGAGATGTAACACCCAAAAACACACTTAGCCAAGCAATTACGAGCAATTTTTCGAAAGGTACCTAAACGCACCTGTTTTTAGGGCCCTAAACTTTTCATTTAGGCCAAATTTAACTTTTTTCCGTAAAATACTGTAACGTGATTTTAACCCAAAAATGTCTTGTTGAAAAATTCCTGGCGTTTAGTATGATAGGTTGTCGAAATTGGTTCTACGACTGAAGCTGAAAAGATATCAGAGGCCTAACTACTCCCGGCATCCACCAAGGGTAACAGGTCGTGCTTATAAAGAACGACCACGGAAGTTGTTGGGTTTGTTGACTAATTTTGCTGAACAATTGCTGATTGTACGGAACCATAATTCAAAAGTCTCGCTTGATGAATAAAAAACAACAAAATGAAAACGAAGCAATGAAGCTAGGCTTCATTTGATAACTACAACTCTCGAACAAAACTCAGTCGAGCAAGCAGCCTGAAATTCTCAGTGCTAACTCTCGCGGGTAGTCTGGGGGTCGCAAGCTCTAGTTATAAAATGCAATGGTCACGTGCGTTGATTGGCATTCCAGGGCTCGAGTTCTATAATCGGTGCATCTTTCCGTTGTGATTTCTGCTGCTGCGTGACAAGTGGCTTCGACCGAAATTTTCGCTTTGACAGTTTTCAAAAAAAAAAAAACGCTTTATATGATCCTGAACACTTATGGTGTTTTTCACAACCTCAAGTTCCCTTCGGAGGTGTTTCATAGCTGCCGATGTGAGAACATCAAGCGAAAGAAATAATGGTCAAGAGTCGGTTGAAATCATGTCTTCAGTCTAGTTGGTCGAAAAGTCGTACACGCCGTCATTTTCAATCCTTAACCTGCCTTCTTATGCCTAGTTACATTTTGTTTAAGACTATTATCACAGGAGTGTCCTGGCGCATTTGGCGGAATTCTCCGATTTTAAGAATCCCATGACTTGCTCTTGTGGTTGAAGTTCGGACATGCGTCGATATGAAACTTGTCCGAGGACACCTGGAACACCTATGGCATTTTCATATTTTCATATTTACCCTCGAAGGGGGACGGCGTCTGCACATGTGCGAACTTCAGTTATACGGCCAATCATTATCCAGTTGGGAAGTCTCATGACTTGCCGTAATGATTGAAGTCCGCGCATGCACAGCTAAGTTCACCTCCGAGTCCGAGAGGAAATTTGAAGCTACGAATATACCCGACGTGTTTCGGATGCTACGACATTGTCAACGTGGATTTTTGTTGACAGACCCATCAGTACCAACGTTGCCCAATACTTATACGGTGAAAGTGGAAGCAAACATCAGGCGAGACGGTGCAATGGCAGGAACATACACTACAATAGCAGACGAAGTGTATGATTACTATGGCAACAGAGCGTCAGTTGTCATGAAGCGGGAAGGAGAGATGTTCAAGACATTGTACAGTTATGATACAGGAGAACTTTTTTATATAAGTGGTAAGTGGACATTGTTTAATAAATTAATGCCGCTATAAGCGCTCTTTCCGTCAAAGACAGGAATTGTAGCTTTAGATTACTTACCCGACAACATACCGATATAAGTCGGGGGCCTTTTCAAAATAAAATTCAAATAACTGACTTGAGTTCATTTTTGACTTAAGTGTAAGATTTTTCTCACCCTTCAAACTTTGAAACTTCCACATTCGGTATAAAAACTTAAGTCAAACTTAACATCACCTTCACGGAACAGACTTGAGACAAATTTAAGTTTTATCTTAAAATTGACTAAAATTTTAAATTTGTTTTCACTAAGTCAGTTTTCTTGGAACGGATTCTTACTCAGATGCGAAGTACTTTCTGGGCTTGGAATGAACTGACAGATTATTGAGATCAGGCTCGGTCACATACAATGACCAACCGTGACAAGCCACTTTGTGACGTGCCTATTCTCTGCAATATTACTGAACAAGCCCAGAACCCTTCTAACGTGTAAAGACAATCTGAGACCAGTTTTCCACTATAATTGTCCAAATCAAATTACGGAAAGTTAGTTTGTGGCAGCTTTCACTTAAAAGACCTTAAAGCTGTATATCACTAAGCATCGATTTTTCAGTAAGGTCTTATGTAATTTCGTAATTCAAATTCATAAAATATTATATAACAGCATATGTTTTATAATTATGTGTTGCCTTATTACAAAGGATTTCTTTGGATTGGAGTGATAAAAAGCCTAGTTTGTATTTTAAGTGTTCAAAACAGGTTTATTGGGGCTTAAAATGATGTTGTATTTGTTTCTTTAGATGGTGAGTGTAGAGTTGGCCAGATAAATGGCTCGTCGTCAGTCGAAAACGCGTTNGCTAACACTTCATTGGGTCTACATGCAGTCAAGTGACTCATGATAGTCCTCGGTTTCTTGTATGGACCCTTAGAAATCTGACACCTCGCACATGATTTGCAATAGTCTGCCACATCTTTTTGCATGCCTACCCAAAAGTAGCGATTGCTAATCAAGGCAAATGTTCTCTCATACCCTTGGTGCCCAGCTGCATCATGCAGAGACACCATAATCTCACTTCGTAGCGACTGTGGAACAACTAACATACTAACAATAATAAGAATAACAATAAGCGTAAAGTTACGAACGTCCCGTCACACACATTTAGATCCACAACAAATATGTCGAGGTGATATTGCCCGTAACAACATGTAATGATCCAGGACTGCAGTAAATCTGATATCTAAAAAGCAAGCATTTGGCTTCGATACATTTTCGCAATAAAAAACACTCGCGATTACCATGCATCTGATTTTGATTTCAGACTTACGTAGGGAGAGACGTGGTAAGAGGTATTGAAGTTAACCACTGGCAATCCTGTGGATACTTGGCCGAAAAGGGGGCTAACTTCACTCTTGACTGGTATTATGCAGGTAAAAATACCAATGCCTTGGGAACTTTCCCTCTCGCATCAATCTCTCTTTTGCCGTTTTTATGGAAGAAACTACCAAAGTGGCCTTTTCGGACACGACTTTGTGAGTAGCTCAGGACCTGTGAACGTCTCTCGCTCAACAAATCGAACACTGCGCCAACTCTCATTTCACTTTTTAAGTCTCACGAGACTCGACTACTTCCGCTGCTCACGCTTTACCGACTGCAGTTCGGATCACACGCAACGACGTTAGCGGACGAAATTCTAAACTGGTGTCGGCAGGAAATATAGGCGCAGGAGGGAGAAGGGACAAGTCGGGAAGTAGGAATCGGGCAGGGACAGGGGGGTGCTTTCCCCCACTACATGTACATGTAATTTTAGGCACCAAAATAAAACCTTCGTGGCGACTGGCATAGGCATAAGAGTGGGGGACGAGGGTGTTTTCATTTTTATATCCTTTTTCTTAAGGGGCCACTGATTTAATGGGCCAGCAAATGATGAAATCAATTTCCCTTTTTCCTTATTTTTGTCAAATCGTACGAACTTTTATTTGAAGGAAGGAGACCCGATGATGAAAGGAAAGTTTAATTACCGGATAATGGAATCAACTGCCTCTCGTTTCCATAACAATAGCCTTTCATATTTGAGTATTTGGGCAGCATGCCTTCCTAGTATTAAGGTTTCCCATCCTCGCATGGGGGGGGGGCAACCCCGGGTATTTGCTCATTTACCTTCCCCCTGTAATTCCGGCACTGTCAACTATTCACGAAGTGAAGCAGACACAATTTCAAAATTGCTCATGAAACACAGAATACCCCGTTTGAAGCACAGTAGCAACAATACATGACTCTGGCACCACGAGGAGGACATTTTGGCCAAGTCAAATTAGTTTGTGTCTCCCATGGTATCGACAGGGGTGCATCTTGAGCCCAGATGGAGGAAAACTAAGCGTCGGTTGAGGGTGAAAGGGAATAAAAGCAAGTGTCTACCTCGAGACGAAACCGCACGGGTGGTAGCGGAGGCAAAGCTGGAGTCGATCGTGAGGAAAAGATTGCGTTAGCAGTTTTTTCGCCCACCGAAACAAGATTTCCTAAGGGTATATGTAATGTTAATGTGAAGTACACATTCGTTTTGTTATAATGGTTCTCACACTTCTACGATATGTGACCATTCAATTATTTATTTATTTACTCTTCTCAACACTGACGTTACAATCTTCATCTCTTTATCGATTCACGTTTTAGCGCCCAACTGGTCAACGTCGAATGGCGCCGACCTACCACGTGTTCCGGTCAGAGCCATGGTTAGCGGGCAGGCGGACCCTGGCGGTGATTTCCACACTTTCAACCACACCTACGAATTTGTTGACTTTGTTGGAAGCTATGATGACGATACAGTATTTGAAGTAAACTTTGCCACAAGGTTCTTTCCTATCGCTATCTTTCATAGTGTCGGCATCTAAGACCAAATTTGGTAAACGAACGCAAAACTAAAGACACATCTAACGAAAAAAAGGTGACAGAAAATGGTAATCGAAATCAAATTTTTTCTTCCAACAGCTAAATGCTTCAGTATGAAGAAAACCTTGCATTTAAGCCACGTTCTGAAAGCAATGGCGAAGTCGAAAAGCGGAACATGTCAATAATTGACGTTCGTCTGCTTAATGTTTTCTTATGAGTTCTTATGTAACAGAAAGGAGGAAAATCTACATTGAAAATACTTACATGGTGCTAGAATCTAATGAATAAGCAACGGGTAAGCGACTCATTTGATCAACCTCACCCTCTTACAGCTGTTACGGTGCTTAACAATCCATTGCAGACACCAGCCGGTATAGTCTGTCCGGGAAGAAAGAAGACAAAACCAATTCCAAAACTGAATGACGCTTACTCATATAACGAAGAAGTGGTCGTTTCCCTACAGCAAGCAGTTGTTAATGCGAAGGTAAAGTTGTATGTAACATTTTTGTGGACTCGAAATACTAAAAGTGTCCTCGAGGTATTTTAATTTAACTAATGGAGGTTGAATTTTTACACGCTACCACAGCACTTCAGGAGGCGCGGATTCAGAGATTTGATGGAGTGTTCCAGATAGTCCGGATTCTCCAAATCAGTGACTTTCTATTGCTGTAGTGGTCTAACAGAAAGTGACTCGTGTGCCTGCCCGTGAACATACGCCGTGGCCAAAAGTAACACATTTATTGGTATTTATTTACGACAGAAAAAAACAATACCTAACCCTGCGACCTCGGAAAGAAAATGAAATATGTGCGTTTGCAGAATATGTTGTAATGGCTATTTTTATAGAAAGACAAATTCTTAGAAGTATGCAAAGCAACGCATTGAAAATTGTGTATATTTCCCAATACTTCATCATTGTTGAATAACCGTAAGGGGTTCATCATGAACCAATTACTGCCATTTGTTATAATCCAAAAAAACTAAAAACAGAGCAGACGTTGTATTTGGTTTTAACAGGTGATGTACGATTCTAGCATGAAACTGCTTCGATTTGATTGGCGACCGACCAAGATAGAAGCCCCGTATTATACCACACACCCACAGACAGCAATTCACGATTACGACATAGGCAAGTGGCGCCATTTTATACTTGTGTTTCTGAAATTTTGGATTAAGGTAGATAGTCGGAAGGTACACAGACCGAAGAGTGACCTGAAACGCCCTAGTTCATAAGTCAGAATGTCCACAAATCCGAAAGTTCACAAGTCCGAAACTTAAAGTTTGTTTTGGCTTAAAATGTCATGTAAAACTCCAAAAAATTGTCCATATTCGGAACATCATGTCTCACAAATGGCTGATCAGATTCATACGAAACTTTTTGACAGTATGCGTTATGCATTCTTCTCCAAACCTCAGTTGCTTGCATGGGAGACTATCAAAACAGGATATTTAAAAAGTTGTATACAACGAACACGAAGTGATGATAACGTTTTTGAAATTTCACCTCGAACACGAAATTTGGTCATGTTGTTGTTCCCGTTGTTTTGCCATCAATGTACTTTTCATTTTTTGCTGAATTTCACTAAAAAGACCCAAATGATGGCCGATTTGTATCAAGAAAAATCAAATATATGCTTTTGGTATCTGAAGTATTTAGCTATATCCGTGAAATAAAATTAAAAACAATGAAAAGTTGTGAAAGAATCCATTCCAATACTTTTTGTTACCGACATTGTATACTTGCACTTGCCAGTTGTCCGGCTCTTGGCGGATTCGACTGTCACACTTCTTGATTTTCCCCGCCATTCCGCCACACCAACAAAATGTTCCGCTTTTTGACACACGGCAAAAATTGAATACTATCACAGACTATTATGATTTCCCACGTGACATAGCCGTATTTTCCCGTTCGACTAAAACAAAAAAACGTCGACGAATACTTTTGGGCGTTACGTCTCCCGTTGTACCAAAAAAACGTTGTCAGGACGTTTTTGTGCGTTGCGGCGAACGTTTCACCCTTGCATTTTGGCACATGCTCGTGTGTCCTCCTTTTTCCGGATGTCCCGCATTTCAACGTCGTTGCCCTTAATTATAGTATCAAATGTTGACCGTGGCGACTATGCAACAGGTGTTCAAAATAAAATTGTATCTTTTTACGAATATTTTAATATTTTAATAAATATCATTAAAATGTCATTTTCCAGGGTCCACTTTACTTACTAACCTTACAATGGTGCATATATTCCAATTACATTTCTTTACGGTAATACACACTACATGTATTAGTATCACTAATTTTATTTTCTGAAGAAATGAGTTTATTTCTAAATTTTTATGTAAAGTCCTACACTGCAGCCCATGTAATGAGTATATTTCAATTATAGATTTTTGCCCAATTTTTATCTACAAGAAATTAAGTTAACCCTTGTCTGAAACTTTCGGATAATTAGTTAGAGTAGTTGGTTTATCACATTTTTTTTGCTAATGTCACTGCCTCCTGGATTTTTACGGAACAACAAAATTGTATCAAACGGCACCAGAGATCCAGTTACTATATAAAGATTTACAATTTTGGATGAATGACCGACTAAATTCTTCACAGTGACTGGGGATCCATGTTCTAAAATCTTTGCCTTTATACGGTAGCAATGTTTTGAGTCATTGAACCTATTTCTCTCCTGGCTTAATTAGTCTCTGGTTCATTTCCTTTTAATGTCACTATTACACCCTAAATTTGACATTAAAATTTAATTAATTAACTAATTGTTTAATAATCAGTCATTTGGTGCATGAAGGACTTCATTATTGCATTCTATTATTTTTCGCATTTTTGTAACGTTCTTGGCATTAGAAAGAAAAAATATTTTTTAAACTTGTGAGGTGTGCAAAATAATAATTAGTTATGAGGTAAATTATTTATCGTTTGCTTCTGGTGTAATCATTCACTATCAGGAGTTGACGAAGGGCTCTTTTCTACCGACACAACTCTGATACAATTGGGTTGAAAAACAGTGGAGTTGCGAAGTTTTTTTACAGTAAGGAAGGTGACATTCTTGCCATTGAACCCAATGTTAAAATATATATTTGTTATCGTGTAGCCTAGATCTACACGAGCTTGGTATCGTATTAGAAATATGGAAATATTTTAAAGTAACTGTAAACTTTCGAAATTAGTGTAATGTACGTCCAGATGACTGCGTTACGCCTACCAGTTAGGCAGCGGTAGTGCTCACGGCCAGCTTCCCAAATCACCGAATCGCAAGCAAATGATTCTCTGTTTGATAATGTTTGGGACCATAGGCCGCAAAATGTTCCCAAAACATAGATGAGCTTTGCTCGGGAGGCGTTTTCGGAGACATTGGTTTTAAACGTACTTCGTGTGAACTGAAACAACAACCCACCTTAAGCCCTATATTCCATAACAAGAAACACCATCGGAACAAACGAATGCAAAAAAGTTCTGCGTATGCGCGGAGCAACCTCAGCCGCGCTAGATCGAAGTTGGCATTCCATCTCTAGAGTTCTATGGTGTCGATATATAATTTTCACGGGCTTCGGCACCTGTCACGAAGTCGATGCATACCCCATTAGTTTCAGTAGTTATGCCCCCAACTATTGCAGTATTTCAATTACAGGTGTTTCTTACGTGCGGGATAACTTGCTTCTAAACTGCTCGATAACATCTCTTAGAAATGATACTTTTGACGAGGTTAAGTACAACACTGGGCAGGGCTACGCAATACGTATGCGCACTCCGGACGAATTGCTCCAGTTGGACGATTCTTACACTTACGAAGGCACTGTAAGTTCCAGTGAAATAGAGAAATGACAAAAACTTTGAAAGTCATTTTTATCACCTAGGCACATTTGACTGCACATAAATTCGGAACTCAGCCCAGGTTAAGAAAAACGTTGTGCTGAAGTTTGTGATAGTTTGATTGCTTTTCCCTTTTGTTTCCTTCAACACGGGACTACGCGAACAAAATGAACTCCCACCAAAACGACTTTTAGTGATCACACTACATAACCTGACACCTGATAAACGCTTGTAGTATCGATCTCGGTTAATAAGGGGTTTGTGAGACATTGGTTTTGTGTGTCACCACTGCAATATTGATTAGTTTCCATGGCAACTGTGACAGTGAACTATTCTTATATGTCCTTTAAATACTTGCTGTAAGACCTCACGTGCCTTTAATGACGATTATAGAAGTCATTACACACGTGCTCCACTCAGCATTGTCTCTGTCTCATTCATAACGATTGTGAGAATTGGTGTGGTCGTAATTTGCTTTCTTTCACTAGCATTTAATATTCTTATTAATTGTAGCGGTATCTCCGAGACATGGGCACCGATGTATTTGTAACCAAGAAACCATACCGTCCTCTAGGATTCAAAGAGGCTTTCGATGCTACGTTTGAAGTCCACTTCTTATCGGTAATTGGTCCTCATTTTAATATTCTGGTCGTTACTCGGAACGACATTGTCAACTGTCATCTAGCACTTATATAAGTTGTAAACAATTTTGAGACAATAAAACACCTTTTAATGCGCGAAGACTAAAACATTTGCCATTTAGGCTGTGTGGAGAGGAGGGGTCAAATGCGATAAAAAATTAATGTATCCCGCTCACTGTTGCGAGTCTTTTTATAGTTACATGTAGAAAGTGTAGCCGCGTTAGACCCCCACTCCCATTTAGGAAAACCGGATTCAACTGCTGGCTGCATTGATAAACAATCGCACATTACAGAAAACTACGCCATTACCCCACCACCCCACTACCCCAATGAAATCGGTCTTAAAATGGATGAATGAAGGGACTGAATGAAAAGCCACATATAATGCTATTATTGGAAAAAACTCTCAAGGGTGACGTTCTGTTGATCCTGCCTATGGCCTACTCACTGGATTACATTGAGTTATTGACGCCCAGGGTGCAAGGTAGCGGTTCTGCCCCCACCTGATGGCCATCCATTCCCCTAACGCTTACCAATTCCTCTTTTCACTGTTACCTCTAATCGCCACCATTTTCCCACATCCTCTTTTTTCGAGTCGCCTCCTATTTCAAGTTCGTGTCGCCCCTCCCCTGTCGGTACCACCCTCTCGGAGTGGTTCGCCCCTAACCAAACCACTTCTGTTGTATTACGTTCTGGTAAACACCTGCTGGAGTCATGCTGCTGAAATCTTATATGTTCCTTGCGATCAACAATTTTCACTTCCGCTTCAGAGTGACTGGGACGAAATATCATCAGGTATCGCTGAAGAGACTCAAGTTCCTTTACGTATTATCATATGGTCAGAAAGAGTACGTACACGTTGACGTTAATTGTATGTAGTTTTGACAACAAAATAGCAACCTTTTACATAATTTAAAAGAGATGCACATATCAATAGTACTATAATCTGATTCTCGGACAAATTCATGTGGTCTTAATATCAAATCGTATTTAGAATTTCAGATAAAGGTCAGAGAGGGGTCTAAAATTAGGCAGACCTAAAGGTACCTTTCTATTCCTCCAAAACTACAATTCAAAGGTGACCAAACTGCAGAGGGGACAATCGTGAACACACCCCTGGATCCGACCCTAGATAATGTGTTAACCGATGTGTTCCATTTCACTTAAATTGCATTTGAATGCTGCCTTGCATCGAACACTCAAAAGGTATGTGTGAAAATATGAAGTGTGATAAAAGTACTATAGCTACGATTTCTTTACGCTCTAGCCTGCCTATAAAATGATCTACAACATTTTCAATTTCGACAACGATAACCCCGACACCCGAGCGTTTGACGTAAGCGACTGTTATTCGGATGGAATGAAGCGACGGTTTATCATCACATACAGAGGTAAGGTATCCAAAATGCATGTCAAAATAACAGTAACCGTGTTTTCGGTTTCTTAATTTTGACATCATGAGACCCATTATGCGAAGATGGCCCCTGAGGTAATGAATGTTTGCCTACTAATCATAGAATACCTTGAAGACGTTTGTCGTTGCTAATGCTGCTTACTCCTTTCCGTTATATCTTGCATTTCAAAAAAGTGAGAAAATGTCTTCAAATTTCCTTCTTCCAATTTTCGGGAAATGGACCGAGTATTTTTAAGGAAAACGAACTGCACAATGCTATCTATTCTTTCTGTCATCATTTATGTAAAGGAGAAATTATAAACATGACTAGAATTGCCACAATTTTAAGTCCAAGCGAAACTAATTTTGCAAGGAATATGTGAATTTTCTGAAAACATCTACTTATTTGTTTCCACTCATATATCTAAACTGGGTTCATTGCACTAATAATTGTGCCGTTCAAACAATTGATTTTCAGCATTTTCGAATTTCGGAGATTTAAATAAACGGTTGTTTGCGGCCTCGGCCCAAACATCTATTAAGACACTGGCGGGCGTGAATAACCTAAGGATACAGTTTCCCAAAGTGACATTAGGTGGAGACGAAGTATATGTTGCGTCGACGTTACTAGACAAACCACCAGCTACAGGTAGGTCACACGAGGTGCATACTGAGAATGAAAATAAAACCAAAAGTCTGGCGCGCTTTGTTTAAAAAGTTGTAACGAAAAGTATAGAACTTAAATGAAGCAATATTTTCAAAGTTTCATCAAGAATCGTCATTTTCCACTGCTTGTCAATTTTGAAGTAAAAAGGAAACCAACTGCCAATTTTGATTATTCTGGTTATTCGGACACGCGCAACCCAAGACTATGATTTTCAGGCCAGGTTACGCATGCATCTGACACAAGCTGGTCCAAGTCCACAACTACTTCTGAAAAACGGACATTATGGACAACCTGTACAGTTCTCACTGGGTGTTGCCTGGCAGTACCGATTCACTGGATGTGCTGCCTTTCTTCCACTCTGTCGAAAACTGTACGAACAAAATGAAAAATTATGAGTCATTTCTCTTAAAAGGCGCTACACACGACCACAGAAACTGCAGTTTGTCTCATGTATTCTTAGCCTTTTTACTTCCACCAAAATGGAGGCCAGACACGAGCCAACACTAGAATGTGATAACAAATTTACTGCAGATCACACAAATGTAGGCCACAAGTGTTGCCATCCAATTATATTGGAATCGTTTTAAGGCTACCTCAAATCGCAAGAGATTTCTCAGTCGCTGAACTGCAATGCAACAATGCTACAGGGAACCGCCATTTTGAAGGACACTCCTGCAGAACTATTCATAATTTGTTCACAATCACAAGCAAACCAGATTCATTGAACTTACCTGCAATGCATACCTCAAAACTGCCTCCAAAAGTGGCCTGTCCCAACTTAATTTCTAGGGATTGAACACTGCTACGTGATCACAGTCTAAATGAACAATGACACCTAAGTATGAGCTTGTTGGCATGGCTTCAATTTGTATAAAGAAAACCAAAGTTAATGTAGTATTTGAACGTTAAGACAAAAGCTTATTTTTTTGTTGGATTAGCTAATGTAAACGTGGTAGAATTTTGTGTTATAAGAATTTGCGTTTAGTCATTTTAAACATTATGACTTTAAAGTACACAGCGTTGTAGACCGTAGTAGAAAGCCTGAATACTGACACCACGCGCCAAGAATGATAGAATCTTCGATTCAAGACATTTCTAATTATTGAAAGATTATGTAGCACAGGTTCCAAATAAACGTGCTCAATACTGCTTATGTTGTGAAGGAAGTTTGATCGTTAGTTTATGTGAACTCGAATCAATTTACCCATCTCTGTGAGCCACGTGGTAATTCTATTTTTTACTCTTCGAACAGCTCTGTTTCGGCCTCAAGAAAACGCGCCACGGCGCGCTAAAGACAAACTACTCACTTCCGTGAACTCCATGGCGGAATGTGCGGAACGATGCCGAGACGAAGGATCGTTCAGTTGTAACAGTTTTGACTACTGTCCACTCTCACTGAAATGTTACCTGGACAAGACGCACAGTGGAGACGAGGTCGAACCTAATGATGACTTTTCCGCATGCATCCATTATTCGAGTAAGTACAAATGTAGAAACTTTCACAGAAACCGTCGACATAGAAATTTATTTGGCAACGAACATGCGCAGTGGAGTATCGATTTGCTTACTTCCAAGATCATGTCACGTGTTATCTCGTTGTTTTTAAACCGACATGCAAATTGGATATGAAAAACATATCAAGCAACACTGTTCCTTTTTTCAATCTTTGTACATGTAGTTCATACACGAGACCCTGCAATTTTGCTCGTGGTAAAATTAGGCGCTGTTGGATGTTATACACCATCTTCTTTCTTGGCGTTGTTCACGGTGTGGCCACCAGTGTTTGATAATTTGGAATACCCAGGATTATGAAGTTTTTCGAATCGAACGGCCGTGACAGTGGGCGATTTCTTCGTGTTGAATGATGGCAAAATGCTATTTCGTCCTAATCAAACATTGGCCAACAGAGTATCGGCACACTGTGGTACCCAAACTGAAAGGCTAAACAAAAATTAAACTGGACCGGATCTATATACATGTAATGTGTCTTCAGTGATGTCTATTTAAAACATTGAAACTGAAACTATCAAGTAATTAATACATTAGCGAGCATTAATGATGATTATTAGTAGTAACATACCAATTCCACAGGAACCGTGGACTACCAGTTTAACCCTGAGCCCACCCTTGCATCTGCGTGGAGATTTCTGAAAAACGGAGTGTACAGTGGGTTCGCTAACGTTGATATGCCATCTGGCGACGGAGATGTAAGTCTGCTGTTTTCGTGCTGAAGGTTTTTACGTAGCTACTACAATTCGTTTTTTATGTGACTGTATTTTACCTGTACATGAGTTTGTACTTCATTTAATGTAATTCAGAAATAACTTGAAACAACAAGGAGTAATAAACTTTCACTTGTTCTATTTTTTCTTGGACGAAATATTGTTTACTTTAGCAGAGACTGATAAAACTCCGTTTTATTTTATAAGGTGTTATCGTTCAAGGCAACGTCTATACGAGAGACATCCTTTAAAAGCATAGATGAATACCTGCCAGGTGAGTTGTAAATCAAAACAGGGACCTCGCAGAGTGACCTTTACACCGGGACATCACGGTGCCATTAATTTCAATGATACAATTTGGATGACATGAGGCGACTCCTACGCTAACATTCAGAGCTTTGTTACCCCAACACCTAAGCGAGCATAAGCCAGACTGTGACTAACCCGTCCCAGTCGATTCACAACTTAACGTGCATCAATGCATCAAATTTAAAATTTCGAGGGCGGGTAATATCTACTTTTCAATCTAAAAATAGTAATGTGGGTCGTTTGCCTTATTTATTGTTCGTTTTTTTTACTCTGAAACTAGTACTTTTAACATGTGCGTAAATGTCTCCATCAAAACGAATTCGGCCACGCCCATGAATAGCGACACGCTCATCTCAATCTGTGACGGCGCCATAAAGCCTTTGACCTGCAGAAGAATTCTCTGGACACTCTTGCATGGGGTGAACAGTGCACGCTTTCTAGTCCACGTGCATGCAAATCCTGTTGGCGTAAGATTTCCTGATGAGAAAATCATCCTCTCAGACACCGCTATACTGTCACTATTCTTACGTAAATGCACAACACGCACCCAAATGAAGTTATAAGTTAAGTAAAATCCAAGGCATGCCATGGTCACTAACTAGGAAAATCGCGAATTTCCCTATAAAATTACCAAGCTCGGATTACAATATTAAGCACATTATAGCTATTATACATATAGAATACAGGCGAAGTGTTGTATAATCACATGGAAGGCGCCGAACGCGATATGTACTAAGTGACCGTGGGCAGATCAATGCGTAATTTCCCTAACCGTTTGTCGGTAATTGCTTTGCTATCAACTTTCACACAGGTTCATACCTAGAAGAGTTCAAGTTCTTTAAAAAACAAGTGGTTCTTTTGAAGAACGATAAAGTAATCCCCGACCTCAGTGTGGACGAGTGCGCTCGAGCCTGTTCGACGGAAGTGGATTTCGACTGCAATTCCTTTGACTACTGCAACAACGTCGGTGAATGCCTCCTAAGTCATTTTCATCCGTCAGATGACGCTAGCGTCGTTACCAAACACGACAACTGTGACTTGTATGCAAGTAAGCAGTTTTAACATTTTAAGATCTCGTTTGAATCATGAAAGTAGTTTTTAAGCGGTTATAAGCCCGCCTTGACATCACAAAAGCCATTTGTGATTTAAACCATCTGCAATTATAAAATTGGTCTCAAATTGTTCCTTAGTCAAACTGGAATTTATTTCTGGGCAAAGCAATTGTCGCTGTTCAAGCGTAAATCAGTAAGTCGTTAATAAAACACACGAGAGAGATTAAGGCGTATTTCATAACAAATTGCTGCAAAGCGTGCCCAAAACAAGTTGTTCAACGGAAATTTCTTTTCAAACAGTAGAGAGTTACGGCACAGCCTAGCTAGATTGTAAAATCAGTACCGCAGGTTCATCCGCGGTGAGGAAGACTTCCGGATTCATGTGTGTATTGCCATTATGATATAAATATATCTTGTACTAGTATATACTCTGGCCGTGTTCTATAAGCGACTTCCAGATTCACGCATGCACTGAACAGCTAGAATGCACACGTTCTCAAAACAACACGTAGGCGTTCCACACATATGTGAGTAGATCTAATAACGAGGGCACATTAACTGTATAAACCTCATCACGGATCTTTGAGATCGAATTGCTTTGGAAAATTATGTGGAAGAAAACAAGAAGAGAGTTCTGTGGAGCATCAGTTAGCAAGCTTCATTAGCCACTAACACAAGTTAACAACTTAAATTCTGGTTCGCAAAATGTTTAGAATTTTCGTTGCCCCGACTTAATGAAGGGATGAGTCTTCCAAAGTCCTATTTGTGAGACTGATGCAGTGAACACCATGCAGGGGTTCAACGGATAGTCACTAACTACAAAGCGCATTACAAAATGTGTGTTCATTTAGTTCATGTACGATACATACCCTCATTAAAGTACATCTTTGAGAATTGAACGACTAGACGTACTACTAGTCTGGAAAGTCTCTAGATTGGTTTTATTGAGCTGTATCGCGTGCTTTTTTGGAGAGATATCTCACCTCGTTTCAATATCTCAAAGTAGTTACTGCAGTGAATGTTGTAGACCCTGGTGATTCTCTGTAGAGAAAACCTCTATCATAAGTTTTAGTACTCTAGAGGCCCAAATTGTCTCGAATGTCCAAAAGCCATGATAGTCAGAAAGCGTTACACAGCAAGTCATTATCCTGTCGCAACATTGCCGGTTTTTCCACTGCCATTTGCATTTTCACTATTGCAGGACTCTACGTTCTCCAGTTTCAATTGTATCCCGGTACAAGCGTTGTCACGAAGCAGCACTACTTAGCCAGTGGAATAACAAATGAAGAGGATTGTGCTAAGGCATGTTTACAACACAAGGACTTCACGTGCAGATCGTTTGACTTCTGTCGTTTGTCACGCACTTGCTTGCTGGGCAAGGATCACGTGTTAGACGTGCCGGCGAAAAATGTGAAGTCTAAGCCATCTTGCAATCACTATTCTAGTAAGTACTCAATATTGACGGCTTTATTAGCTATTCTTTGTCGCAAAACGGTGAAACAAGATCGATGCAAATTTAGTAAAAAAACAATAGTTCACAGGAAAAGTATGACAAGAGTACTGTGTACTAGAAAATGTCATAACACAACACTGGTATGTAGGATAGGATGATTCGTGACGATGTTTCAAGAATTTGGTAAATGATCATTACATATTTCCGTTTCCCTCAGCCCTACCTGAAGATGCTATAAGGAAGAAGCCGAAACGTCGTTTATTCGTGATTGTTACTACCATTGCTTCTATAGTCTCCAATTTTTGGTCCGTAATTAAAAAAACTTACTCAATTTCAGGAAAATATACTGCCGACTTTAACGTAATAAGTCAAAACACCACACTTCCCTCAGTCAACAAGATGGTAGTGGTTGGATCGTACCCCGAGGACTGTGCCAAACTGTGTGTCAGAGATATGGGCGAGGGGTGCAGCGGATTCGGTTTCTGTGCAGAAGACAACGCCTGCATATTGGACAGTCAGAGAATACGAAATCTCAAGGTGGGGCAGGTTGACACAAAGACAGTGTACAAGACGTGCGATTTTTACAACAGTAAGTTGATTGACCGTGGGTACACTCAATCACACCAGTCTCTCGCGAAATTCTCGCAACAGGAAAAATCGGTTTGAACACGTGAAATATGATGAAATTTTGCCTACATTTTCCATTTACACATAGTTCAACATTCCGATGCACACTTCCAATCACTTTCTGTTGCCGTCCTTTTTGCTGGTGTGTTGGGGGTATTAGGAACATACGCTGATAGGCCTACAATGTATCTTTTCTGGGCACTTTTGCGTGATCTCGCCAGATATGGATGAACATGTTAAAGCAATTTCACCCTGTTTAGCAGGCTGAAAACGATAATCGAATCGGTCCTTTTCCTCTCATAAAACGTCCCTCTCTTAAAACTCCTTACCGCGATAGGATTAAATTACCGTTACCAACAAGAACGTCGAAACCATCAACATCTAAAGATAACGCTTCAGAAATAATTTAGCTTAGCCAACCTTAGGGCAACCGTAACTCGAAAATGGCGCATCTATCTTTTGGTTGTGACTCGAATTGCTGGCACATTCGACCACAATTCAAGATGAGATGAACGCGGTAAACTTTTTAAACCCCAAAACGCTACATTAACGAATTCAACATTGACAGCCAAATGCTCAATATACGCTTTCCGTCACAAAGGCCACTTGGTATTTTGACATTGATCTCAAATTGGTCCTTAATCAAACACTCCAGGGGCTATTTCTGGACTTGGAAAAAGATGACGGTTCGTTATTGCTCGAGCCCAGGTTCTAAAAGTTGACCTTGTCACGGAGTGTCATTTTATTCGCCCAGCATGGCTTCGAGATATAGATAAATCTTAGTTCTTTGTAAGAATACACTTACTTCTCATCTGACTAAGGAAGAAGCTGAGACTAATTTCAATGCGTTAAATGGTCCAAGTCCATAGTTAGTTTCTTCCACGCAACGCTGTTTTAATGCCGTTTTAGTGTTATAATTTTGGAGTGAAACCTGAAGACAGAACATATCACTTCCTCTTACAGGAACCGCACATCAATATGTTGCACCGCACACAGAACCAGTGAAAAGTGCGAACAGTTATAGTAGTAGTAAGTATTCGACATTTATGAAGGCAGTTGCTCTGGGGTCTGTTTCTTGAGATGTGACGTCAGACTCAAGACGGAAATTTGGTCTTCCGCTCCCACTTCACAATTGTGGAATGAAGGTTTAGTTAAATGTTTATGAACACATCACAGTCCAGAAACAATTTGTAAAAATTATATCAGCTTAACTAGCAGTGAAGCGTACGTTCTCAGAGACTGCATTTACGCTCAAGTGAGAGTTAAGTATTTTTTCAGAAATATTTATGTGGAGCGTCAGTAACTTTTCATGAAACAGGCCAGTTTTCCAGCGAATCTGTTGTACGCCAATGTTGGTTAGTCTGAGATGATAGACCAAAATCTAATGTCTGGTAAGTTTTTGAAAATTACGGCGTACACTGCTTTACAATTGTTGACTTTTGCCGAGGTGAACACATTGGTTTGTAATTTCCAAATCTGTAATAATGTTCGAGGCTCAGTCAATAACTTCACAAAGACAGGGGTCCTTGTTTCTACTCATGGCAGACGATACAGTATAGGCCCTTCAATGTGCATAATTGAAAATGCTTGTTGTACGCAATCGACATATTTAAAATTACAAAAAGTACCACGCGAAGCTACAAATCAACTGGAGTTTCTTTTAAGGCTATTTAGGATCCTCGAAAAATGTCGAAATTTGGCAAACTTCGGAACATCTCGTCTCAGAATTGGCTTTTCGGGTTCCTTTGAACCTTTCAGATCCCATGTACTATGCACTGTCCTCCAGAACGCTGTCAGGAATTGTTTTTTGCAACTTCCAGTTTTGTATCAGAGGCTATAAAAATGGGACACGCATGAGTTTTACGAACAAAACTGAAAAGTAGCATAAAATGAAAACGAAATAATAACTTAGCAAACTGTAACAGAGTTTTTGAGATTTTATCTAAAGCATTTATATTGAATGCAATTTGGTCATGTACCCTCGTTTTTCTATGGATGTACCCTTATTTTTGCCAAATTTTACTAAAAAGAGATGGTCACGTGACCCAGTTAATGGCAAATTGGTATAAAGTCAAAAATCCAATTCTTAAGGCTTTCTTCTGTTAGAGAATATTATCATTTTACTCAGTTAAAATCTATAGTTTGTAGACATTTGGCAAAATACACACAGACAAGTCAATAAAGTCCTGCGTAACCCAATCTATTCATTTATTTTTTGTATTGTACTTACAGCAGAACTTCATTTGTGTTCAACCAATTGTTCATTTTTCCATGTAATTTTGGACTTCAATAAATCTAGCCCATGCCAAATGACGTCGTGTCAAGCTCGCAAGGCATTGTTTAGCTCGCGACATCTATGCGACGAGCGTAAGCGCGTCGCATGGCTATCACGTAGGGGACGCTACCATTTTCCCCTTTTTTGCGTCTTTGTTGAATGTAACACTAAAGGTGGCATGGATATCGTAACTTGGGCGCAAATCAGGCGGTTACCGATATATGCTAGTCATTGTCTTTATTATAATAAAGATAAACAAAGTGAACAATGGAAACACCAATCTACGATCTCTATGCCACCAGCTTGCGACCTATTTTCTCGTAATGATATGATGATTATCACCATCATCATCATTACCTGATGGCGTTCTCATAAAAAAATGACCCAACCCCGCACTGAAGTGGTCATTTTGCCGCCAGATACTACCATAAACGCTTCGGTTTTGTGAAATTCTACACCTTGCGACACATGAAAAAATCAGTTTGAAGAACTTCGTAAACAATCAAGATTGATATTTGTTACTCTCACGCAATTGACTACTGGTGTCTAAAATTTCAGGTGACATGATTGGCCTTGGATTTGGTGTGTGTATTGGCGGGTTAGTTTTGGGCATGCTAGCTATGTTCGCGATTTGTCGTCTGCGTTCTGGGAACAAGTCGGAAATATTTCAAATGGACAATATAAACTACCAACATGAAAATCAAAGTTAACCACAGTTGTACATATTACCTCAGTCCCAATGATATTGTACTGGCATTGACAACAGACGAATCAAAACTATGCTTTGTATATGAGGCGCTCGTTAATGTATATACCAATTAGAAGTAAGTCTTCTATTATATATTGTCATAATATTTACACTAAGTAAAACTTGTACACTACTATTTTATATATGTACAATGCGCATCGTTTCGATTTTCGTATGTGGAACACGTTGGAAACGAGCGTTTCTCTACTTGTCGTACTTGCCCGAATCAGGTGCTTCTTGCCGTATCAAAAACAAAACGGAGCGATCATTTCTATTTTTCATAACTTCTGTTTCTGTTTGTCTTAAATTTCTCCTTTGCCGAACTATTTTGAGCGGACTGACAAATTCCACTAGGTTTGTTGTTTGGCAGTTCTAGGTGAGCCGACTAGTAATTGAGACGGCCTCGCCACCTGGTGACTGGACGAATCACTGACTCATCAGCCCGGATCTTAGGATCATACAGGCAAACAAACAACGCGATCAGAACACCAAGATTATATTGTCACGATCATAAATCGTTCACAAAACCACTTTATGAAC
The DNA here is from genome assembly GCA_002633005.1 of Phoronis australis. Classification (NCBI taxonomy): domain Eukaryota; kingdom Metazoa; phylum Phoronida; family Phoronidae; genus Phoronis; species Phoronis australis. The sequence continues at coordinate 106,838 of NMRA01000076.1, read as the reverse complement.
ACTTTCATTACGGGATTCGAATTGATGATTCGGTGAACGTGTCGATGAGTTTGAAGTTTTTGTACGCTCGAGTTTTGCCGTTCGAGATGATGTTTTTGTTTGTGTGCCCGATGCTGCGGTTCAGTGGTTCGTGCAGATGTTTCGAAGCTTGCGAGGATGACAGCCTGCTTTTCTCTGGTAACTAAGAAACAGCTTTAATAGTGCATAGTGTATCTTGTTATAACTGACATTAACTGTCCATGAATATGTATATAATTCAGTTATTGTACAAATTGTTTTGTACACGATACCCAAATTGTGTCGTTATAAATTCCTAAGTGTAAATTACGAGGGATGTATCAGTGTGTGTATATTGGATATCAGATTTTTCGAATGAGACCTCTGATACATACCAACGGGTTCAATTCGAATTTTGGTCTCACAGTTTCGCAGTCAACCTATGTAAGTGAGAAATGGTGTAAGTATATTATCTTTATATCGGTATCTGGTCCATCTTTACAAACAATAGTAGTATTTCTCAATTCATTCGCCCTCAAAACTCATCGATGTTCTCTGAAAACATGGCCTTGCCTAGATGAACGGACCTGAAGGTCACGCGATGGTAGTCACGTGACGCATACTTCTTCCGGGCTACAGGATCGGACGGTCCCCATTCCGCAGCAGGAAGCCGAGCAGAACGCAGGCGCTGAAACAGAAGAGAAGAACAGATGTTGTGCTGAGTGCCGTACATGGAGATGTAGGTATCTCGAAAGTAAAGATTGTGTGATCATGTGATTCGCTTGTAATGCCGCGAAGTCTTGATTGACTGTATCGAGTTTTCTCACGATTCTCGCGTCTACGGAACGCAGTCTTGGATTATCATGATTTAGACTAACTACCCAGAATAATTTTTCGCGTATGTCTCAGTGACAACAGTGACGAAATCACAAATCTGGTTTTACAGTTTAACAAGAACACAACAGTAACAACATTACGTTAGTCACACTACAAAATGAACTGAAACAAATGCAAACATTGAAACATGCCAGTGTCTGAAACCGCTACGGACTGTTCATTGGGCCTTGCTGTAAGCTGCAAATTTCCGTGTAAATACACAAAACGTACCGAGAGTGGCGTACATGGAGTGTCATCCCACTCGACATTATTCCGCGTATCGACCTCGACTGAATATTTATCCCATACGCTTCGAATTCCTAAGTTTCTTTCATTTTTTACTCAGATTTTTTAAATACTTCACTCAGACTGTTTACGTGGCGGATCACATCCTATATGTATGTACTTGCGCGTTGGCCTGCAAGTTTTCTTTAGTAAAAGAAACAGTTTTAAATGTGGCGATTTATTACTTGAAAAGAGATAACAAAGATGAAAGCAAGGGTAACTTTTCATTGAACTTGTAACATCTCCTGAAAATAGTTAAATAACAACAATATTTGATATTGTAGTTAGCGAGGAATCGGCACCTGAGTTGCAAACGATAAAATATTTAGCAAATAAAAACTGGGACAGAACTGTCATATAATCAACAGTCCTGTTCCAGATGTTACGATTGAGACCTGATTGTATGTTGAGCGTTATTGACATTGCTATAATTGCATTACTTTAAACTATTTTCCGAAAGTTTGGTGATCGAAACGGCTAACGACGTCGATTCCACATTAACCTATCTTTTGAACTTTCTATGTCAGAGGTCGCTGTTAAAGTAGTGCGGGAGGTGAATACGGAAAACTTTATTACATGGCCATATTTCCCTCGACAGATTCAACGCGTATGGGATAAAAAGAGAATCATTTCCTAAAAGCAAGTGCATTTACAATTCCGCCGGATATTTGACTACGGAAACAACCAACAAAATAGCGATGGAAAGACAGGTAGCAAAAGCACCAGAAGTGGTAAGAAATTAAAGTGCAGATGGCCTGGTGCCTATTGCAACGCATTAGACGTGCGCACGCGACACATTGAGACCTACTGAGTAAAACTCCAGAGTGAAACTCAGGAGATCCCTTTTATTTAATTCTTGGTAAAAGAAGTTTTCATGATCTGTTTATAAGACTTGAAAACTTCTTTCACATAAAACACGTGAATAGTTACAGTAACAATAAAAACGCGAACTATGCTGTTCTGATACCTGGCTAAGTGTTCCTTTCTGCTGATAAATGGAGATGCAGGCCCATACGGGTATCTGGACCATGACAAATAGAGCTATAGCCCACCCAATTCCTTCAGCCCAGTTAGGGTAGTTGTAGGAACCATATGACAGGGGCTCAAATACGACCAGTGAGTAAACGAATATCACCTTGCAAAATAACAAGAACATCTATAACAAAGGCAACAAAAGTAACGCACAGCGTTGATATACGCCCATCGTGTGCATCGGAAACAACTTGCAGATATACAAGAGTTGGTCATTACACTTCCCACAAGAGGGAACAGTGCTGCGCGTGAACTTGGAATCCTGCTTAATCTCAAGATCGCGCACTTTTGCGTGAAATTGGAACTGAATATTCTTTAAGGGAATCAGATGATTTTTTTCGTTCCATGTTAAGAATTATTGTAAATATCATCAGTGAGCTGTGGAATATGTTGCAAGTAGTTTATCCCGTTCAATCCGACATCTTTTTGATCGCATCACGTGACCTAATGTATATAAGTCCGAAAAGCTTTCTGCCCCCGACCGGGACTCGAACCCAGGACCTTCTGCTAACCGTGCAGACGCTCTAGCCACTGAGCCATCGGGACCACTGGTCAAGCACAGAAATCCAATCGGACTTAGTAGTGGGCATCTTGCCCATGATCTCCATTGTGTATGTAAATATCATAAAGAATTATTGTAAATATTGGCCTCACGATAACCCATTTTCTCCTTTACCGTAAGTTGTGTCACAGAATCGGAGGAATATGTGAATGGTTAAATCAGTTATTGTTCGGTGAAATAGATAGCCAATAGTTGAAAAAAATTGGTTATAACTGGCATTATTTTATTCAAATGTAATTTGATTTAGTGCAGTGCAAAGTTTTGTGACCTTGAACATGGGTTGTTTGAGTGAATTTGTCAAATTGCCTCGCGTTTTCCAATTTCACGCTTACGCGATCTTGAGATTAAGCAGGATTGTAAGTTCTCGCACAACAGCAATACTAGTAAATTTAAAATAACCTCTGGGGGCGTTAAGCGAGTCAGCTAGGCTTCCCTCAATAAAGAAACACTTACCGCCCTCCACCATAATTCTTCAAGGAGTTTGGCGTAAATGGAAGCAGATGAGAAAAGCAGACGAAAAGTAATAGAAATGCCATTAAGGAACACAGCGTAATCAAATTCACTTTAAACAAGTCAGGTGCAGTCGCCTTTATTAGTAACTAGTTTGCATGTACGTCCAAAATCGAAATTGCCACCAGGGACTCCATAGTTTTCTGAATCCCAAAATCCACGCCAATTGTACTCTCCTATGTAGGAACGCACAGTACCGGATCCGTCCAAAAATGTCAGCTGACCTCGTCTCAGTAGGAACACAACAGTCTGATAGATACTTAGAGGACGGGATGCCAAAAATAGGCTCAAAAGAGTAAAAAAGAGCCACTTAGGTAGCGCAAAATACGTCTAATTCATCCGAAAGTGGAAAGACGTGTCCTCACTTATTTGCCAAAGTTCATGAAAATCCGTAGATACAGAGGTATATATGTACATAACAAAATAAAATTGCCACCTCTAAGGGCGCCATGCCCCCCCTAAACTTGTACCAAATACCATTTGGGAGTTCGGGTGCGCGCAAGCAGGGGCTCATCGGGGGGTGAATAAACAACGCATAGGCCCTGAACAAACTGAACAAACCCCGTTTACGGTTTTTTTAGTCAACAGGTCGGCAACCCCAAACATTCGAGCCCTCTGCATCCCCACATTTTAGGCTTGGCGCGCGCATCTGCCGAAATTCTGGTTATTCCCGAGCCCTGGTGCCCCTAACTCAAAATCCTGGATCTGCCCCTGAGAAGTATTAGGATCCGTACGAATGCTTCATTGCGCGTTGTCACGTTCACAGGAATACATTTGCCAAATCCCACAAAACATTGTAAGGGATTTAGGAGATACAGCCGCGGACCCTGGACGGGCGTGTAGACGGAAGTCGTACAGAGATGACGACAATACACTATCACATACACACATTTGGGAAATGCTGTAATGTCAGTTTAAATGAAATGGTTCTCTCGTTGCCAAAACACCTTTCCAACGGCAGTTCTTATGCACATGCCGAAGCTTCCACAAATGTACCAGAATACCAATGCAAGATTAGATTATATAGCAGCATTTCTTCATGCTATGAACATTCCCACTAAATAAAATTGGTTCTAACCCCGGTGTTTAAGGTAAACGGCGGGGTATGGAAAATTGAACTAGACCGTATTTATCCACCTTGGCTGAGACTCGCTCGGCTCATGCTCAAAGGGATGCCGCCAAGCTGCTCTATACATCGAGTCACGAGCGAGGATAATTGACTTCGCTCATGCGGATATGATCAGCTGATTACAGTCTAGCCTAACAACTGTACTTTTTATGGAGAGAATTTTACGTAGTTTTTACTGCAATATTTGAAAAGAGGAGCGAAAACAAATACGAATACAACTTTGAATTTTTCAAATCGGCCCAGGATAAGAGATTTTGCAACACAGAAACACTCACGATTACTTTCATTCGGCGCGCACGAATACAAAAATATAGGACCCAAGTTAGGATTGTATAAATGTAGAACTACTCCGTGTGTTATTTAGGTTTTGGAAAAAATGCATTTTAATACTCAAAATACGTTTTGTATAGCTATTACAAGCTCTAAAACGACTTTGTGTAATTTCATTGAGATCGTTCTTTGTCATCCGTCAAACCGGAAACTTCCGAGATGTGACTCTGCGAGCGCACTCACCTTGCACGTTACAGCCGTTTAAGGAAAAACAATCTAGTAAACGCCATTTTCTTGCATAATCCTCCGCCTTTTGTAACAAAAAAGTCTATCGTCGATGACCCGCACACGCACGCTCACTCACTCTCATACGCAGACGACCTTCAAAACAAACGTCACGTGACAACAACATGTGTGTTCATCCAGAGATTTTTCTCGTGTTGTGGAGTACGATGTAGCGCACATTTGGACTTAATCGCAATTAATCTGGACTCCACAGGAACTTTAAAAATTGTAAAACATCAGGAAGATTTCAGGTAATTTGTTGAGTCGAAACTATATTTTTATTCAAGAGTACAAGTTTTCCTATTGACGATCGCGATTCAGCGACGCATCAGTCGGCAAGTTTTCGCCCTGTGATGAGCACAATTTTTTGAAAAATTATCGTAATTTAACAACGGAAGTTGATAGCAATGCACCACAATTTTGTAGAAAGGCTGTCATAGGCTACAAATACGTCACAGAGCGTAAATTTGATGAATCCTAGCTTCCGATTTTACCCGTTTGGGAAACCGGGTTTCAACTGCCGTAGGCTCACTACAATAAGCGTCCCCTCCCCGTGAAATGAATTTTTCTAAGCGTTTGTTTGAGCCAATACAGTATACAGCTTTCCACCAAGGCTAGGTGATGCAAGACATTATTACTTGTTCTTTGTTGCATTATAGTAACTGGTCTTGGCTAATTATCATTTTATGGCCTGGTCATCCATTCAGCCCAAAGTAGTTCCAGAGGTGGCTTATCAGCCAATTATTCACGCATGCTGACTCACAATAGAAGCCTGATAAGAGTGAAGGTGGATAAATGCGGTGTTCCTACAGTTTCTTGTTTTAGTGGATGTGTTCACGACATGTTAATGCAGGCCTACCCAATACAGTACCTGAGGTACAGCTACTCACCGCTAGGGTGATTGGCGCCAACACAGCCCAGGCTATTATCCAATACAAGCCCGGTCGGAAGCCCAGCATAAACAAGGCGTCGTCGGCAAAACGTTTGACTCCTGCGAAAATAAAGACAAAATGCATCTGTAAAAAAGACCTATGTGCCCGAGTGGTTGACGTCATGATACAGTTGCAGAATTCTGGGTAGAACTCTTCTGAGTTAATAGCCATGCTTGTCCGTTAATAATCATCAGTACTACCGTTTAGGGTGCAGTTATTGTCAGCTTTGATTACACTGAGAAAGTGTTGGGCGTAAAATGATACTTAGTCTTGTAATTGTGGTAATTAGTGTGGTAATTAGTTGCTCTTCGTTGCATTTTACCAAACGCGGTAGCCAAGCTGACACCCATTTATGAACAAGTTCATTTTGATTAAGACAACTGAACGGGAATAATCCCTGGTTAAGTCTTACTTGCATGTCTCCATACTCACCATATATCCAATTGATTGCGGCACATTCGCAAATGGCGACGAACATAACAGTGAATCCGCCACCATATGTGTCCATGAGATTCAACACGTACTGACCACCCTATTAACAAGTCCAACGTTGATATGCATCCACAGAGTGTATAGCAGAGAGCTCTGATACAAGAGATGGTCACTAACGGAGCAATGCTAGAAAACTTAATAGTAGCCTCTAGGAGGCGCAAAACAAGTCAGCCAGAAATGCTGTCCTCAACAGGAAAACGGCTGCCACCTTTCACCACGATTCTTGGGGCAGTTTGGAGGATAGGGAGGCAGACGACCAAGAACACAAAAAGAATAGAAAGGCCACTAGGTTGCGCAACGTAGGTCAAATCCCCTTGAAACAGGGCCGGTGTTGACTACTTGACAGTATCGTATTAGCAAAATTTCATGAACATCAGGGAACTTTGTAGATATCAATTGGGCAAATTAAAGAAAAACAAAATTGCCACTAGGCGACTCCGCAGTAGTCCATTTGTCCAAAAACCCACGCCAGCCAGACTCCGGAACAGTCCTGCATATCCTATACATATATGCCAGTTTTCATGATGACACTAAGAGTGTTCTGGCCGATGGACAGGCAGACGCCAAAATCCAGACTAAAAATGATAGAAATTAACACTAATGACATAGAATACTTCGAATCTATCCGGCAATGAGATGGTGTTATCATCTCTTTAAGGGAAACTCTTTTCCATGTTTAATGCCTGCGTCAAGAAACTCCGAAAATACGGCGTCAACGTAAAAAACGTAAATTGTTAGTAGGGGGGAACAACGGTAATCTGATGCATCCGAAAGTAGTCGTCATCCGTAGGCACGTTCCTAGAAATACGCAAGTCAAATTTAACAAATGTCATGCAACTGGTTTAGGAGAAACAACCGCGGACGACAAAAACAACACTGCCTCAATAGTAAAAAAATCATCGCCAGGAGTGCTCTTTCTAATATCCATATTGATCCTCAGAGTGGTTTGTCGGATGGAGAGACAGACGCCAAAACAGACTTGAAAATAACAAAAAATGGAGGCCACTAGCTGGCGGTGTACAATGGGTCGCATCTATTGGAAAATGGGAAAGCGTCACTGTCTTTTTAATAGAAACCTATTTGTCAAATTTCATGAAATTCAGTCAAGAAGCTTCAAAGAACCAAGGGAGAACAAAAACAAATAATTGTCACTAGAGAGCACAGTGATAGTCTGATCCATCCGAAAGTCTTCGCCATCCGATGTTACCTTCATAGAAATACACTTGCCAAATTTAGCAAAGTTCCTGCAAGGGTTCACGAGATATAGCCTGAAACAAAACTGTCACTAAGAGGATCTATAGCAGCCGGAGCCGTCCGAAAACCATAGTGAGTCGTCCTCTTTCCAGCAGGAACACATATACAAATTTTCGTAACCATCCTGGAGTGGTTTGGGTGATAGAGAGGTGGACGCCAAAACTTGAAACCAGTAAAAATGGCCACTGGCCGGCGCACACCTGTAAACGAGAAGGCGTCTTCGTTTTCTTAATGGATACCAAATTTTATGAAAATCCGTAAATGAACTCTGAAAATACAGGAGCAACCGTATTCCTAACATTTGCTCAGGCTTTCCGATTCATGAATATCCATCAAGGAGTTTGAAGATACAACATGGCAGACACCGGACGCCAGATGGACGGACGGACAAACAGATGGACAGAGAGGACGGCACAATGCACCCACATATGCAGTATGTGTATGGGGGTGCATAAAAAGCAATGGTTGTTGCAAACTGACTATGTCACAGACAGACGGAAACGTTGTATGCACAATGGATTATGGGAAATTGCCCTCTTCAAAACTGACGAGATTTACTCTCACTAGGCATGCGTTGCAGTAACAAGAACCCTACATGTAGACACACTCAGTCATCCAATATTTTTCAAGAACAATGCGTGTTTGAATCTGAATCCCAAAACACGCACCAGACATTTATTAACTTAGCTGTTTTATGCATACATTTAAGAGGTTCAATAACATGATGCAAACATTAACACCCGAAAAGGCGAGTCATTAGATTTGGCAACAACATCAGACCCAGCAAGAATATAACGAACACACGAAAAGACAAAGAGGGTAAAATAACTATGAGGCTGCTATGTTGACTATTATCAATGGAAGTGGATATACAGTAGTAACAACTAGAAAACTATCCAAATATAAGTTGAATCGATGGGAACCGTAAAAAACGAATCACGTTGATTACTAGGTATTGAGTACAAAATCGTGGCAATGTCAACAGTTGAATCATACAGATTTATTTTCCTTACAAAAACAATGCATGTTTGATTCTATTTACCCAAAACACGCAGCAGACATGTGTAAGCAAATTTGTGCTAAGTTAGAAATTGCTTACCCTGGTGATACATGGAAGTCCAAGTAGAAAACACACGACGCAGGCGATGGCACACAAAAGCGTCCTTTTACCGCGAAAGTTGTTAGGGTATTCATCCGAAATGGCCGTCAGTACGTTTTCCAGCAGTGCAAACTGTGTAAGCAACGAGAAATCCAACAAAAACAAATTCTCTGAGTAAGCCCTAAACGTACCACTACGTGTTCTTGCGTCAATCTATGAAGCGGAGACGTTTTGAAGACTGTTAAACCAAGATGTACATGAACGTTGATTAAAAAAATAATTTACCACTAGGAAATATAATATAATGAACGGTTCCGCCCAAAACTGTTTGTGCTCACGTGTTGTCGTCATAAACAGTCTTAGTCACTGCAATCCATGGGATTTCCCCTATAAAAGCGTCCCACAATGCATTTGAAAAATGACAGCAGCGACGTAGATGAAACCACTTGTCTTGTAATCATTGCAATATGATTGTGAATAAATGCATATTCAACTTGTATTCAATGAGAATGTTTAGCAATTAGGAGAACATTTAGAAAATACATATAACATTTATCGGTTTCAAATCTAGGATCGATCACTAAGCACTGACCTTGGATAGGATGCATTTTTTAGGTAGGTGCTAAGTCGTTTCTGTTAGTGTTTCACGTTTGTAGGTAAACACATCTTACCCAAGGTTTGTGTCTCGACTTTCATGACCAAATCTTTTTTACAATGTAAATTTATTTGTTAAACGCGTTTAACGACGTAATTCTGTCTCACCTCACTGTCTAACCCAAGGATGAACAGCATAAAAAAGAACAACACTGACCACATCTGAGGTGCCGGAAGTCGTGCAAGTGCTTCTGGGTAGGCGACGAATGCTAACCCGTGACCTGGAAATGTTCAGGAGTTTCGTGAGTTTTTGGAATGACGCGAGTTAATAACTTGAAATATTCCCTTAATTTTATACCTGAAATTCAAGAGAACAACAACGGTTTTAAGACTTGACATGTTTCGGTGTCATTTATTAAACACCATCCTCAGAAGTGATAATACAGTGGCCACCTAGCTAGGCCCAGCAACAAGTAATGAAGCACAGATACAGTCAGTTACAGGGAGTGACAATGAACTAGACCAACATTGTCACTCCCTGTAACTGACTGTATCTGTGCTTCATTACCTGTTGCTGGGCCTAGCTAGGTGGCCACTGTATTATCACTTCTGAGGATGGTGTTGAATACATGACACCGAAACATGTCAAGTCTTAAAACCGCTGTTGTTTTCTTGAATATATGTTGCTACTTGCTATCATGGATACCTGAAATTGACACAGCAAATGCAAAATCACGCGAGATATCGCCATGTATTACACGCACGTTGCAATTACATTGGCTTGCTTTGCGAGATTCTTGCGTCTAAGGAACTCAAGTCTCAGTTGGAAAGCTCCTAATTGGACTAACCTGGTTACAATTCTAGATCCTCGAAGATAGTCTGACGATCTTCCGCTGTTATTGAGAACTGAAGACA
>NMRA01000076.1:34841-95816 GCA_002633005.1 Phoronis australis | reverse complement strand
AAGGGTGAGCATGGCTCCCTTAACTCCGCCACTGTGTACATGTATGGAAACGCCAGGATGGAACCAGGGATTGTCATTGACATACTATCGAAACGAATTCCATCGGGATCCAGTTCAATCGATACTTATTCAGAAATGATGCTCTTTCGACGTAACGTCCAAAATAAAGTTAATTTAACATGAATTTTTTTACTTACTTTTTCAAATTCTGGTAGAGCACCATCGTTAAAATGACACGGGGCTTTCCCTTTTTTCTATCGCATGCGAGCTCCCCCAGTTGGCGAAGTGGCCAAAAAGGTCCGCCTCCGAGAAACACAAGGTCCGAGAAAATGTGACAACAGTGCATTAAACAAGCACAAACGCGCAATTCACAGTGGTGCCCCGGTTTTTTTTTTTAGTCCTCCCGTGTTCTTGTTACCAAAACTTCCACAACGTCAAGAATTCGAGCCCCGATATTGAAGGCTAGGTGTATCGAGTGTTAAAATGTGTTGTACTCGGCGTTACATCAATGCGTTAACCGTCAAACTATGAACCAGTTAGACATGCCACCGACATAAATTTAACAATACCAGAGTAAACTTACTTGTAAACATTATTGCTGAACTTATTGTAGCTGCCAAACATAATTAGTCCTCCCCAGGCGACACCTAGCGAGAAGAACATTTGCCCGGCAGCATCTTTCCAAACCTGTAGAGCCGACAACAACTTTTACTGACCTCATTCAACGAAATTGAATAACTATGACGTCAGTCGTGCTTCGTTATCTCATCATTATCATCATCATAGTTACGTTTATTTGTATTAAAGGCCTCTGACCCAGAGTACAACAAACAAAAAACAAAAATTAAACAGGCACATTTGCACAGGCAGTCAACCCATTTTAGAGTTGTTTTCTTCTTTTAACGTATCTAGTAGGTGGCATGTTCAACAACTTTAGACAATATTTTACACACGTGACATAGTACTTTGCATAGAGCGGGTAAATTCGTTATCTCAAGATTAATGATTTACTACAGAACCCACGAGAACAACGAAAAATCCGCAGTTTCTTCAGAATGACTCGAAGATGAGTATTTGTGCTCCAAAAAAACTTTCTTTGTTAACTTTTATGTTCAGAGTATCTAAGGACAGATATGAACGCGTCTCAACTGAAAATAGGAGGCGACAGAAACTAAGCAGAGGTACATCAATTCCCACGTTATTGCCTGAAGAGTAGTCAGAAACGCTAACTGCAAGGACTCCTGACGTATAAAGCGGCATGACACTAATTTCAAAGATTACCATTTAAAATGCTGCAATACTTACGTTGACATCCAGGAGTTTCTCCCAAGTGGGTGTAATAAAATACAATACTCCTTCCCGCGCGCCATCTAACGTGACTCCGCGGACAAGAAGTACAAGGAGTATGACGTAAGGAAACGTAGCCGTGAAGTAGACCACCTGCAAGAGGAAACGAAGGCAACACCATGCGTAGCTAAATGGAACGAGAACAATTCTTTTTTTAGTTTGGAGGACTTTTTCACGAACGATTAAGGTATTGTATAATTCAACTACATTAATTGATAACAATCTAACTTTTTACAGTCTTGTACAAAAAGGGTGTATAAAATTGTGACATTCTTGACTCTGACGGTGAACTTTTGTCTTATCAGTGTTTTGATGCAACCCGTGTGTTTTACCGCTCTTCCACTTATTTTTTGACATTTGAGGGTTAATTTGACAAAAGCTTCGTATATTAAGAAACACTGGATTACTATGTGCCATTTACCTTCGGGACGTGCTGAATCGTACTCCACAAGCCAGGCTGTAATTTAGTTCGGTAAAAACATCTGACAAAATGGCCTCGTTTCAGAAATTTTATTTTATTTATTTTTAATTATTGTGATATTTAAAATGAGGGTGGCCTCTTCAGTGACAGGACTGCTTTCCAGGAGGGCCCTCAACAACAAAAACAGTAATACAATACAATGAAGTAATAAAACAACAATTAAATATACGTGAAAAAGATACGATTAAAACAGGTTGAAAATTAAGACAATAAATAAATGACAAACAATTGTGAAAATTTAACTAAGAGAGATGAAATGACTCTAAACAGTGAGAGTATTTATGACAATGAGAAAAAAATGACATGATTAAGACAGGTAGCGTATAAAAGGGTTAGGTAAATTAGAGCCACTTTTTATAGGACTCAAGTGTTACTTGAGTAAGGGTTCGAAAATTTAGCTTACACTCGAGCACAGGGTGGTGAGACACGTTTCTTGAGTTCACACGAAAGTTGAACGAACACTGTAAAACATATAGTTTTGAATTCGATTTCGAGTACAAAGATTGGACTCCGTGGACTGAACGACTGATACGATACGTTACCTTTCCGGCAGACCTAACGCCTTTGACGAGACACAGAAATACAACAATCCAGGAAAGCAGAAGACACAGGGTCAGTGACCACCGAAGTTCCCCAATATCCTCTATACGGGGTGAAAGATCCAGTACGTATCGACTAAAAGCAAATAAAAGTAAACACTTTGAAACACTGGGGTTCTAGAAGAAAAGGGACGGGTGACTGCCCTCCAGTGTTGAACCTTTTCAATTACTAATCAAACAAAATGATTGATGGACACAAATCAAAGTACCGGTATTATGAACATTTCACCCAATACTGTTATCAACGAAGAGAAACAAGCTCACGTCCAATACTCTTCGCTTGCTGACACAGGTTTGCCAGCCAATGAAGTGTTGACGCAATTGAGATAGAACGTGTCCACAGAAGCGTTTCCAGTGCAGGAACAGTTCGACAACAGCAATGCCGGTGTGGAGGCATTGACCGGACATATGCAAGCCTCTTCTGGATTGGCCAGTGTCCAATTGGATATACAGGACGGCAATGGCTGTCGGCGAACCACGCAGTTTACACTATTCCATTCCTAGAACAGTTTATTTGAGTCTAAAAAAAAACAAATTCGTTTCCACACTGGACTTTTTGGCGTAAACAAAACGCCACGAAATACACAAGCTACTGTCATATTTCCATTCATTTTATTGGTAAAAAAATTGGTGCTTCAAAACTCTCATTATCTTTAGAAAAAACAAAAAATCCCCAATGTGTTCACATCTGTCAATCGCACTGTTACAGTGTAGCTTGACATTAACTAGAATTTAAGGCAGGCTTCACTTTTTTCATGTGGAACTTCATCTGCCATCGAACCCAACATTATTCGAAACAAAAATGACGTGCTCATAAAACGCAGCCAATTACACGCCTTTTGATCCTGTGTTCGAGTACGAATATTCTTCTTAGCTATGAATTACCTGTCCACACTTAGTCCACGGTAGAGTCGCTTGCATCGATGCGAACATATAGAAAAGAGTGTAGCTCATAATGACATTGTAATATACTGCCACAATGAGGGACAGCGTCACCATGGCATAACCAACTCCTGAAAAGAAAAGAAAAGAAGATATGTGTAGCAACTATGAAACTTCACAAAGTAGACTTAATTATTTTGTGGAATTCAACATGCGCCACTTCCAAATTCGTTAAGTCGTTTCACCAACAACTAACCGATAATGAATTTCTTGTCGAAATTTAGGAACGGCCAAAAAGGGGTACCACGACTGATGCCGGCCCAACGTCGTCATATTATATAATTTTGTGCTATATGTCGTCAAGATCCTTCAACCTGTTTATGAAAAAATCGACGAACAAGCCAAAGTCATGACTCGGGACGAAGGTTACAGGAAGGAAGACGGGCGATTGAGGTGCTGATTATATGCGACCACAATTTTTGTGGGTGCATAATAATTGTATTTCTACAAACAAACAATATTCTCACGGCAGAGGGCATCACCCACTCCGCATCTTCGTGTCGAATACCTCTCACTACGTCACTGAATGCCAGTGTAGGCCTACATGTAACTACCTATCGCCAAGAAGGTTTTCTCTTAGCAACGACCACCTTTCCTAAAGGCCCGATGACATTTGTTGCCATAAGTAATGAAGTATTACTCCATGATTAGAACGGGGCAACATTCAAGTGAAACAACTCACTTTTCCGGAATGTAACAAAAGGAGTTAGTTTCCAGCAGACCAGCTGTCACTCATCCGCGAAAACGCATCACCAGAACACGCGATGCTAAAAACTTGTACCTTTCGCAATTGGGGCACAGCTCCACACTGTCAGTGACCCGAGTCCAACAAACTGACCAAAGACTAGCTCCATGAAGTACATCGGTTTCCCAGCAAGAAGAAGCATGACCAAGTAGGGAATTAAAAATGCACCTGTAAAGTTGAAATTAACACATACAAGAACGTCTAATTGCACAACATACTATCCATATTTTGCAAAACTTCCCTAACACAGGTTTACGTTTGACTTGCAATGTTTTCAAGAATTCCCAATAGCCTCATTTGTACGTCAACTCTGTATGCAAAAGAGCCTTCAGAAAATCTGGAACATCCCCAGATATCTCGCGAAGGCTCACGTGATCTCGCTAAATCTGCAAGACACTAGCCCTGCGGAATGCAGCCCAGTTCTCGTAAATTGGACAAGTGTGGGATTGCTACAAAAATCTGTCTGTAGTCAAGGCAGCCCTGCGTTCCGAAAACTCGCAACACACTCTCAAGGCGAGTTAGAGAAATCACGTGCTTGGAATGTTACTCATGCTGATATTTGGGGAAGACCCAGTGAATCTAATGTCCCTAAACAATTCAACTTGAAGATCGTCTGCTTTCGATTCAAGAACTTGCGAATGCCGTAGAGACAATAGAAGTGCGGCTTACTGGTACATGAGAAATAATATTTCCCATCCATACCAGGGTCCTCTCAAGCAAGCGAGATCTTAATTGTATCCAAAATGTAATTAAGGAGTTGCAAGACCAAGACTAGTCACTGTCTCGCCGACTTTATATTCATGAAACGATCTTTTCTGAATTGTCGTCTTCGGTTTTAAGTGAGCCCGAGTTTCGGTCTTAACTTGGACAAATTTTTTACCTTAAGTCTTAGGTCTTAAGTCTTAAATCTTCAGTCTTAAGTCAGCCCAGGGACCTCTTTCCTGAGAAGTGACTTAAGACAACGATTTGGTCTTACACTCCCACTTCGCAAGTGTTGAATAAAGATTTAATGAAGTAATTATGAGCGCATCACAGTCTTGAAATAATTTATAGAAACTATCTCACCAACTAGCACTTACAAGTATATTCGCAGAGACTTTGAAGTTTTGCTCAAGTGGGGTTTAATTATTTTTCAGAAATGGTTGTGGGGAGCGTAAGTCCAAATTCCTGTTTTAAGTCTTAAGTTACTTCTCATGAAGAGACGCCAGAGTTTACCTCCTCCATTTGAATACGCCAGATAAGGAAACCGCCACACGTTGCCTATTCCCACTGACCATCCGATGCACGCCAGCAAGAACTCGGATTTAGAGCCCCAATGCCCTCTTTTGGAACGCCGCTGGACTACCTACCACAAAATAAATTAAACCCAAAACAACATTTGTCTGGCTGGCTTTATTGATAAACTTCATTAAAGTGTATTGATTTCAATTAAGAAATTAGAATTTCTGTCAAACTTGTTTTCTTCGTAACGCCATACTGCAGTCTAATAATGAATGTTTCGTTTTCTCACTAGAAACCACAGCTTTAGGATTTCAGTGCACGACTGCTGTGCAAGCAAAAAGCACGTCTAAAACCATCATGAAGTCTTAGTGCCAGAATACACAAATAACCACGAGCTGAGCTGCCGTCCACAAATAAACTTTTTGCTCAGCTCATAGCTCGATGTGCGTTACCTAAACGTACAGCGAGCAAAATGCCCAACGACCTGTTGCCGTTTGGTTGACGTTCGTAGTAAACGGTGTAATTATGGTATACATGGTTAGAAAGAGAGATTTGTTGTTGTCAGGTGGTGCACTGTTCAATTTTCATTGGCTAGCTACCGAGGACGATCAGCTAAGCACTTGATCACATCGCGCGCATGTTATAGGGGATTTACGTTCACCAGATAAAGGAAGTGAGACATTCGCATCCATGCCTCTCAAAGCAAAATACTCTCAAATCCATTTTACAGCTGACTTGAGCTATGAGCTGAGCTCATTTGCATTCGAGACGCGCAGCTCTCCGTGGCAGATTCACGCTGTGCATTGACAGGCTATCGCCGTGACGCCAAGGGAAGTGGGACAATCCATCTGGTTTCTTATTTCGCAAAATGTCAACAATCCCACCCCAAGATTCGACCACGCCAATAATGAGTCAACAATAACCCTTGACTACAACACTAACCTCGAACTCTGAAATTTGTTCTACGCCTTTGCCAGGGCTCAGTCTACCACTCGCTCTTCTCTCTCTCACACCCGGCGGGCTTTGAGCAGCCTCCCTCGTAGTCTTTTCACTGATCTGGACATTGAACATAAAAATGAGCACCTTGCAGTCTCGCGATCTACGAGAAGATTTGTAATGCCACGTTTAATTTACTCTACATTCTTCATCGAAGATGACCTGACGATGAAATCATTCACCCACTCACTGACGTGGGAAAACCGAAGCGGGTAAGACAATAAGGCAGTCACGATCTTGCAACTGAACTGACAACGGGTTTCAGCGAATCATACCCATTGTTCATAACGTCACCATGGACATCTTACATTAAAAAAAATGCTTCCATTTTTATCATAGCTGAAGTGTGATCATTTACATAAATTATCAAGTTTGATCATACGGAATTGCGCGAGCCCAACAACGCTTACAAAAACTTCTGTAACAGACAATTAAAGATATCGGGATGAATAAAAGATTGAAATCGCTTACCCTGTACATTTCCATTTTAAAGGAGCCTCCGTATATTCTTTACGTGTATATCGCTCATGCGTTGGTCGCATCTTTTTCATTGGCAGCCGGCAGCAGGGTGTGTCATTACGTAATTGGTACCTTACCGACTTCTTTGCCAATCCGGGTTCTTTGTTACGTCACTAGAAAAGATTCCGATTACCCCTAAGGTGTCTTACAAACATTGTTTGAATATAAATAGACTGTTGGCTGCGTGGAATCGGAGTCCCACTGAGCATGCAGAGAAGTACAAAACTAGCTTAGTTTTTGAACACTAGATGTCTCTGTTTCAACGATCGTTTGGAAATCAGTAGCGTAACGGGTAAAAAACCCAGTGATCTATCTTCATTCATAAAATCAATTCAAATGTTAATTCTACATTCTTTTGTCTATGGGCAAACCTTGACAATATATAAATAGTAAATCGAATGTATTAAGTTGAAAAATAACTTTAAACAATTTTCTGATTCAGATGTAGCCCTGTCAATTCCCAAGTTAAACAAAATTTCTCTTCCCAGGATAACACGAAATGAAATAAATGCAGGCTCAAATTTTAAATAGATCCGTAAACTGCTGATGGGGCCTTCTACTGTTTTGAAAACTACGTTAATTGTGGAATAGAGAGTTAGTCTGTTCAAAGTACTGAATAGACATCTTGAACTACAAACGACATTCTCTGATATTGACACTACCAAAATCAAATTTCAACTAAATATGCACTTTATCCTTTATTTATATTTTCAAATGGTAATTTGGTTACTAGGCATACTCAGTTCTATTTTTGCATGTTAGTTGTCTGTTATGTTGCAGCAATGGATTATGATATGGTATGCAAATCGCTTTAGTTATTTCCCTATTTTCAAAGAATTGTGAATGACTTGAAAGAAAGTGTTTTTCAAGTATTCTTATATTTTTAGTTGTTCGCAAATGTTGTTATTAGATTTATGCTATACTTCATGCCCATACGCCATATTTCTATTTTGCCCATTTCTGGTGGCTATTTCTTGAGTACATTGTATTTTGACAGAAAACCGTAGCCTGCTCAATTGCAGACTAAAAGCTAAAGCCACAAAGCAAAAAGAAAACTGTTGGCTTTGGTGAAAGGTTGGCTGGACTCTTCAAGACACTGACACCGGGTGGCAACACGTGTTCTGACGATATTAGCGATAAAAGTAACCCCAACTTCTTTGCAGAACTTACACCACTTACGGAATAACTTGCGCGAAGTGCGTAGCGACGCTTTGGAATTCTTGCGACACGCACGAGTTACAATTCTGTGTTTCAACACTGCCATCACTCGGCCTTCCGTTATAGAAACCAAATACGTGATTTAGACTAGCGACCACAAAACTGATCTTAAACTTCCTCTTATATTTGGAAAAACTGGCATCTCTTTATTGCTGGAGACCGCCGAGACGAGCCAGGTTATTGAGCATGGTTTCAACCAAACAGAAATCACTCGAATCTGAAAAAGAAACAACTTGGAATCAGTGTTGTAACCGTAAATGATTTAAACTAAAAAACATTCGGGAAATGTCTAGAACACCTTGTCATTGAGTGAACAAAAATCAGTCTCTGGTCTACTCCTCGCTAATGATCAAAATCTCAGCTATGAACAGTGTTGACCTTTATCCACGATCTTTGTAGTTCGCCTGGACGTTTCGTAAGTCCTGAGAGTAATATTGGTCTTAGGTAGGTCTAAACTATTTTCCTTTTCGTGCCGTCTAATACATATATAGTGTTTAGACCAGCACTACTTGCAAGTTTTGAAGCTGGTAGACAATACTATTGTAGTACAAATGTCGTGTATGGTCTCTTTTTCAGTGTAATCAAACATTCTAAATGTAACACTCATCTGGAAAAAATTAGAGGCCTACTGTTTTTAAACAATCTAAATTTGCAGCCTCGTTAACTAGAAAAAGTTTTTATTAAAATTGCCTGCCATTGCAGTACGCAAGAAGATAACGACTGACACACATCGCGCAAGCTCCGTTCCAAAATGATCTATTGTGAAACCGGCTTGATGCGACACTTTTTTTCTTGTGAAATTTGACACAACTCGCTCGATCTTCACACAATATATCATTCTATTAAATATAAAGGTTGTGCGACATAAATGAAGTTCCTTAATCGATATGTTTTCTTTATAAACATTCCGTTAGCAATGATTGTAATCGTCTCCTAAGTTACGCTATAATAATCATGGTCTTTGTAGGAACAAAAGTTTATGTTGATTGTTGGCTTTTGACGCGCACGTCTGAACAACAATTGGGCCTTTGAAATGATTTTCGGGCTCGACTTCACATCAACACAAGTGCCGTTCTTCATAACAGGGGTCGCTGAATTTAAGCGAGTTTAGTTCTTTTGTTATGGGGTATATCTCTCGACAAACAAACGGCAAATGCAACGTATTCAAGTGTTTTATAATATTGACCCGAAACTAATTTTTTATGTTATCCAATGCTTACAAACTAAATGTGACAACAATCTTGACAAGATATACTCGACTACCTGTGCACAAAATTATTGCTCGTCCCCTTTTGGGCGAGTCTATGTCTGTCGTAATTTCACCGTGGACTGTCACAAGCCCAACCTGGAATGACGGATGTGTCGAAACCGCATAGTAACCGATAACAGTTAGGACGAAGACTGCGTTAAATATCAGCATTTATGTAAGTATTTTGTTATGGTCATCTGGTTATAGTACTTTCTTCAAAACTTATTTGAATTACCTAACCGAAGTCGATAATCAAACATTTGCTAGTTCGCGATTCGTTTCGGAAATTACGAGCTGAATGTGTATTGTGACTTGCTGATCTGTACAAGCCAATGCTAAGAGCCTCTATATATTCTTGAGACTGCTGTGCTGTTGATTCGATCACTGTGAGTTCAATTGCTAACTAATAGAAAGGCAAAGTTATCACTTATCAGCCAAAAAGATTATTCTCTAGTGTTATAAACTCGAACAGTCGAGTAGAACTCAAAATGAGTCGAGTGTTGGGATCTTTGACCCCAAACCAGCTATAGTATCAATTAAAAGTCGAGTGGAGTCTAACAAGTAAAAAGTGATATCGTGGTTTATGAATGTGGCGAAATTTACTGCAGTGGCTTCCATAAGGCAATTAACGAGTTGTTTCCTGGCGAATGCGCCTTACTTATGGTTTGACAACGACGCTTTTGCAAAATGGAGGCCTTCGGTAACCACTTGCTAAGAAATTGTTTCCGCATCGCCACCTGTGTTAGGGATGCACTTGGAAAAGAAAAGTTCATCACATTTGATTCCAACATTACCTGTATCGTCATTAAAATTTTCACATTTGTTCAGAGCTACAATATCCCACTTCTATTGTAGTTACTAAAAATGTTGATATAAGGGGTATAACGTCGAGCAAGGGAGTGCGCCTCATAATCATTGCTTATCCATTTTCAGAAATTTTCTACCCGAAATATTTGCATTTTGTCGTCCATGTAATTATCATAACAAAAACAGTTTTAACCAAGATAAGACTTCCCCAGAGCGGAGCCCCGCGAAAACATAGGGGGCACGGTTTAACTGGCCTCTGTGGCTCCCCTTGGACCCTTGTCAGAAAATCCGGGCCTGTAGTTGACTTCAAGACTAAAAACTTATTTAAATCAATGTAGGATGGAATTAAATACTGTGGTTTAGGAACAAAGTTATATAGATGATTTTATTGTCTCGTGTAACAGCAAAGAAACTTTTATTGCGCAGGGTTCGAGTTAGAGTTTAGTGGGACATCGCTGTTGCCTTTACCCCTGTAAACCATTACACAGCCCGGGCTTCAGAGTACTAGGATTTGTGCACTGAATTTCTCTTCTCAAGCTCTTTACGATCGATTGTCAAACCATGACTTTCCTACGAGAGCTCTTGTCGGTCAGGTCCGTACAGACATCATCTAGTCCGTATTTACACGTAATCCGCTTTGTGTTAGTTTTGTCAATACGAATAATTCTTAAAACTGTACTTCAGCTATTGCCTTTTGACCAATAGCTTATCTCAAGTGGACTTCATATTGGAATGTTTAGTCATGACGTATCTGAGTCTAATATGACGAGATTTTGGTCCACAAATATAGCAATAGAAATGCACAGCCATTTCGCATTTTCAAAAAATGCCGTGTTTTGGGATTCAGGCACTTGAAATCTTTACAAAATCATGTGTTAAGATTAGTTGGTGTGCAGCCGTGCACCCATTGTATGCTCCCGGGGAGTTACGATTGACCAAGCCCATGGCCAGTTACCAATTTTCGAAGTGTTTAGCAAATGTGGCCCAATTATTATCAACGTTTTTAATTGTATTGGACTGGGTCCAAAACGTCAAGATGACGTCATATTAAATCATGTTAACAGCCCATGAAACAAAGCAAAGCACAACAAAAACCTTTCCAGCAACTGTGAAAGAAATTTAAAAGTTGCGTGCCGGTTTCATCTTTAAATATGAAAACGTCATTGTTTGAACGCCTTCGCGTTCAGACGAACAATTATGAATTTCACCCGTCATCTTATACATTAAGAATGCTGTCGTCCCTACAGCTGTCACTGGACACCGTCGGCGGTCACTCGCACAATCTGACAAATGCATGTGGCCAGACGCTCATTCACTGTCAGTCAAAAGCAATTGCTATTGTACAGCATGATATTGATTAAAACTGACAACTATTAGAACATTTTTCGTTTTATGAATGCGACCCAATATGGAAAGTAAACAAAACAACTGACAACGCGTTCGTTAGAGTTTCGTGTTTACTTATCAGGAAAGAAGAAAACCGTACCAATGCGTAGTCAGGTAAAACAGGCATATATCACCTGAACATTACTCTAATAACAAACTGAACGATTACACAAAGACTCTGGATCTATTACCAGGAATGTTATTTCACGATGTTGACTATTGCTTGGAAGCATGCAAGGGACGTATTTTAGCCTTTCAGAGGTTTCTCGACAAATACATGTTTACGTAGTGTGGCGAAATTAGAGAGTTTTTGTGGATGAAAACGAAGAGTTTACGTAGATGTAACGTATTTTCTATGCAGAATACTAAATGGACATTTAAATCGACGACAGTAGGGACGAGTGCGCTACACTTTACACCTCCATCGGCTCCCATGCAAGGCGCACTCAACAGTTGGTGGGTTGACACGTACCTGATGTGAACAGTGGCTGATGTGATAGTCAAGGCCAAGTGTGCTTGACAGAAACAAAATTTAAATTGTCCCATAGTAAATATTTTTATTCAGTTCATTTCCAGTTATGAGTGCATGTCTAATAGATCAAATCACTGACTCGGTGATTAGAAAATTTTTGTTTTATCTTTTTAATATATCACGTATTTGTCGAGTAAACGAGATGCTAAGAATTAAACCCGGAAAGGTACTGAGATTTTACGCTGCTACAAAGAATGTACAGGCGTTTGTATTGGAGTTATTTTGGCTTAGGAGATTAATTTTATTAAACAGATTTGTAACCACACATATAGTACATACAGCAGGCATACGTGAGTGCGTGTGTTGTTACCCAGTGATATGAAGACACCCGGCAAATGACCTTTACTTATCGTCACACTAAGGGAGGATGTTTTCTTACATTTGTCTGTTGCTCAGTAGATCACAGAGGCCATTTGCCTGGAAAGAATCTCTGATAGAAGCTGTGACTGGAGACCATGTCTAAGATGAAAGTCCCGGGCGGCACTCGACTTTTACCAAGGCTGCAGCTAGAATAATAGACTACCCACCCATTTTGGAAAGTGGACTTGAAAAGGGACCTATTTAGTACAGGAAGTTTCAATTATATAGTCGCTCTTTTGTAGACTGGGTTTGGTCTAAAAACGGCTCACTGATTAACGTAACGATTCCGTAGGAGTTTCTGAACAATTTTAGCCCATTAACCGGACGCAAAACCAAACTTGTCAAAACCCTTTCGTAGGGGAATCCGGCACGCCGAAAAGCCACTCATCTGAGATACAAGTCCTACAGTTAATTTCGTCCATTCCTTGTTAACAAACGAGTATAGGGTTCCAAAACAGACTGATGTGATGTTAAAGATGATGACGAACAATATGACCTTTAGGTCACTTAATAACTGTAAAATCGTTTTACGACGAAACAGCGCATATAGTGTAACATGTACGCTATAGTTTCGATAGCCATAATCTACTCACATGCATAGCCATTCGATGGGATCGTCTTGACGTTGGTTCTCTTTTTTAATTAGTTAGTTTTGACTCACATTGGATATTAATTTTTGCTCTTTTTATTTCGATTATGAAGACCGCTAATGCCGGATTGAAGTTTCTCGAGACCCCAAAATTTAAAAATATAAAGGCTCCGCCTAGTAAATTTGACTCGACCTTCGCCATTCATGCCCTCCCATATTTGACGTATAGAAAACGTGATGCAGTGTAAGTCTCAAGTGACCAGGCGAGAACGCACTCGCCGCAAGGACATGACAAACGCCCATTATCGGCGAAATAAATGATTTTCTGAGATTTTCCCCAAAGCGATCTCATCTCGAAAAATGGCGGTATGGTATTCAACTGATCAGGTCACAGGCCTTGATATCAGTTCTCAGATTTCAGTGAATATCTGGTAGACAACACCGATAACTAGCGATTTGTACTCAAAATCACAAAAGCACAACTAATTTTGTTGTTTTATAACTATGATCAAAGCTAATAATATCAAGGAATCTATACCACCCAACAATAACCCCCGATTGCGTTTATAGGCCGTTACACCGGCAATATTCCTTAACCCACGCGTCAGGTCAATTGTGCTATTTTCCTCTACACAGGTACGTATTCCTGCGTTAAGCTTTGAACGGTTAGCTTATTGCGTAAACCGCTAATTAGAAAACATTAGTCCGCCGATGTTAGGTAATATTGGAGAATGCAGTACACCGTGTGAGCCATCTAGCGTTACTTATTAAATGTTCGAGATTGGATTTATGGTTTTCCGGATTGGCCTCAGCCGGTTAACTCAATCGTTGGATTACGTGTTGCGTCATTCAGGGCAAACCAATGACAGCCCAGAATCAGGACCACACCGAAGTACTGCATCAAAACAATTCAATAACGAACATTTCGTTAGTATTTCTCCTGTCCGTAAAGACTTCCATTTACTGAATATGTCTCAAAAGCTATATCCTTGCTGGGCCAACACACCCGGGCATTAGAGTTTCGTGTATGTCGGGAAGTACTGTAGGACTGTGTGGCGAAGGAACTATGACACGATGAGTGCCCAATGTGGGCCTGTAACGTTCCTGTCTTCGTACTCAGCGCTGTGCCAAGTTGACCAGCAGCGTGTCATTATTTTTTCAATTTAAACCTTAATGTTACGTACGGAACATCATATCTCATGAACAGTTGATCGGATTGATATAAAATTTTCAGATGCTTTATATCATGGACTATACTCCAAAACCTTTTAGGAATTGCTGTTAAAATATTACATTTTTGCATGAGGGGCTATCAAAAATAGGACTTGGTTTTCAGGAAAAAACCTTAAGTCGCATAAAACGAAAACGAAATATTCTCGAAAATTGTAATCGCGTTTTTGAGATCAAGAGTCTCTGTTTCATGAAAATTGACAAAAAACTTAAAACAGAAATTTAGTCTTACGCTTCACACAATTATCTCTGAAAAAATTAAAATTCACTTGAGCAAGAATGCAAAATCTCTGAGACTATACACATAACTGCGAGTTATTGCGTGGGCATATTGCACGGGCAGCGCACCATAGGGGGCTGGGGTTGGGGGGGGGGGGGGGCTATTGCTCCCCACCTTTTCAGTGCTGCGTCGCTCGTGTATTGGGATAGTTTCTATAATTGTTTAGACCCTGATACACTCATAATCATTTGGTCAAACCTGTGTTCAACAATAATTGTGTGAATTGGGAGCGTAGGACCAAATTTCTGTCTTAAGTCTGAAGACACCTTCATGAAAAGGACCCCTCAATCAAATAAAATTTTATCGACGTGTTACCGCTGTTGTGCTGTCGACAATGTACCTTTCTGTTTTACTATACGCACTTGATGACCAATAGTCTAGGACTAAAAAAACTCAACTAAAAACTCGAAATTTCCAGTTCACGCTCAAGAATAGCCATCTTTAAATGCTAGGATCACGAATTCCTCGATCCGGATTAGACAGTCGTCCACCTGAAACCGCTGTGTATTGTTTGTATGATTTGATGCACAAACCACCTAGACCTTGCTTGTTGATGCTGTACTCTGTACATATGACATCATGGGTGGGACAACGGCACTGGAAACCCAGAACATATTCAGGGGCGGATCCAGGATTTTGAGTTGGGAGGCGGGGGCAGGGGAGAGTATTAGCCTGAATTTTGCCCGTCAGACATTCGCACCCCCGAACTCAGTGACAAATGGAATCTGGGAGAATTTTAGTGGGCCATGGTCCCCTTGGCCCCCTCTTAAATCCGCCACTGATCTTCTTGGGAGACAGTACCCAAGTTTTACCCACTGCACTGACTACGTCTCACCAACGCGTCATCTGTTAAGGATGGATAAAAACACCATTAAACCTGCACTTATTCAACCCATAGTGAAACGCTTGAGTCAACAAATCTTTGAACAAATATTTCGGATATAAGTACAAGGTCTAAAAACGTGCACCACGGTTTGTTGGTTGACAGACTACTACAATGCAGAGATTTACAGTCACGACAATTAATGAGGTGACAATTGAGTGAACAAGCAAAAACCACAAATTGTACAGAACGTGCCAAACAACAACCAGTCTGGACTTAGACTCGGATATAACAGTCGATTTACTGATGTATATTTCTGTTGTAGAGCAAGCTACCAACCGAGGGAGCACGTGTCAACGCAGAGATCGGGGCCAGGCAACCTGCCGACTATTCATAATTCTACGTTGGCCATTCTTCCTTCAAGATGATGAAGTTTATGAAGGCTGCCAAAGATGCCGCTCATCACGGGACGTCTGCGTCTACCCATCGCAGTGACCCGCATCACCACAAGCCCGCGGTGAACTACGAGAACACTTACAAGACTGAGCCAGATAACAAGATTTCGTCTATGAAACTACGGCAAGCCATGCAAGATGTGGTAGTGCCCTCTGTCGGGGATTATGTATACGAGAGTAGCACCGCGAAGGACAAAGCTAAAGAACTAGCAGAGAAAGTGAAACAGAGAGTGAAGACTCTTGGGTTTAATCGGTATAAGTTTGTTTGTCTCGTTACAGTGGGCGATAATGGACATGGCGGAAGTGTAAACATAGGAAGTCAGTGCGTCGGTCACGCAAGTTTTGATACGCACGCGGACTATTCGTATAAAACGAACAATCTTTACGTGGTGGCAACGGTTTATGGTATATATGTTGAATAGTGGTGTGTTGTTATCTCGAATATATCTACGGATTCTATTTTATATGGCTTACTTATAGAAGTCAATGTTAATTGTGATGTATGTTTTAGGACAAGAGAGACCACGACCAAATATTCTGTGTGATCTATTTGTAATGGTTAGGAACTTGCACGCATAATTCATTATGTGAACGAATATTGTATTTTACACATGTTGACGCTAAGTAAAATTATAAAATTCACCCCTCACCAAAGACTTTTCAGCATCATCCAATAATGCCTAACCGTGGTCTATAAAATGATCGTTTTATGGCCGCTAAATCTGTGGTGCACGAACAAAATAAAAACTAAAACTAAAAATTCATGTCAAATTCAAAGATATAGTTAGAGTTGTGTTTAAAGAACATTATCCGGGTTTAACTTTCGACTGAACTAGCTTGCATCAAAATCCGTTTCTGTGAAGCGGTTAGAGTATCTTGAAAGCCCCACACAACGCCATGCTTTAACACATTACTTTATGTTTCATGTTTTGGGTCGAAACCTTTTATTTGTTTTGTTTTTTTATAATACGGCGAGTTCTTGGTCGTAATAACCGATGGCAAAACGCTTAGAATACTAGATCCAGTTCAATGATTTGGAAAATGCGCCATCGTTAATGTGACATAATTTAATCCAGTTTGAAGGTTGCAGTTTAGCCGCTTGGCCAAATTAGCGCTGCGTGAAAAGTGCTACCTGAAAGTTTATCGGTCTGTTCTTAAACGGTTCAGGCCACTTACTTAAAATGCCAGAACTAGGATAGCGAAAATCGATGAGTGCGCATCCCAGACCACTACATTCCTTCACAATGCAATCACTGTTGTGAAAATGGATAATGACCCAGAGCACGAGCCATCAAATGCCGCAGAACTGAAGTGACACGCAGGCAATCGCCTCTCGTAGCTGGCAGTTGATTTCGGATGGATTCGGCCTGCTTTTCGAGACAATCACAAACTGATTTTGGCTGCTTGAAATCACACAAAACCAGTCTATCTGTGCAGCTTTTAGGGTGACCGCTATCTCTTAGTTCTTTGGGGACACCAATGGCGTCTCACGCGTTTTGTAAAAAGGCCGCCAGAGGATCTGAATCAAAACAGGAGCATCGGAGCATTTGGGTTTTCATTCCCGGAGCAGACAGAAGCTTCTTTCAAGAGCATGCTTAGTTGCTCAATTGCTTTCCCTCTGCTTTCGCTGTGATACGCACATACAACCAGAATCGGTGCAATGTACGTAACATCGTTGTCTTCGAGATATTCTTCCGTCGTCTTCATTCCTGGGCTAATTAGGTTAATGCCGCGATGACAGCTCTGTGACGTAATCATCTTCGGAAATGACGAAATTAAAATGTGTCGATGTTGCCTATAATCGAACAACTTGGCGACAGCGTGTCCTTTGGGAACAAAACTCGCGTCTTCCGGTGAAACGAAAATTCCACATTTGAGGAGACCATTTAAGAAAAATAAGTCGAGGTTATAAACGGCCGCCGCCATATCATTTATTCCCTGACCACCTGGTCTCGGGTTGATTTCGATCAATTTCGGGACATTGCCATTAGCCCAGGCTAAGTCGACGTCATAGACACCGTTTTTAAGTCCAACGGCCAAACAGCAATCATATGAGGCCTTTATCAAAATTTTCTGGTTAGTGTAACTAAGGTAACCGGGCATTGAGGCAGTTGTAGGAAAAAATGTAGGAAGTTCAGGCGGGCCTTTCTGTAAAACCACTCCACCAACGAGTTTCCCTTGACAGATGACGACATCTACTGAGTATTTTGATCCCTTGAGGTATTCCATAACCACGACCTGCAAGAAGTTTAAACTAAAATAGTTCATCACGAGAGACGAAAGAGTAAATGAATCGCAAGAAACATCTTCAGACCTCGAAAGGCATAGTCAGATCAGACGACTTCATTTGCCAACGTATTGAAAAACACATGTCGGCGGCGCCATCTTTTGACAAACCTCTACCATCTTTTACTACTTCTTGGAAAGGAGGTTGAATTCAGACGGAAGAAACAAACCCACTGCCCCCACCCAGAACTCTTACCGCTGAACAAAACCCTTACAATCTTTCACAAAATACCTACCACGCATTGCAAGAACTCTTATCACGCACACGAACAAATCTTACAGCGCGTAACGTGAATGGCAACCCCACAAAAGGCATCTTCACCACAAAAACACAACACAACTGCGCTAAATTATTTACAAAGATCATTGTCTTGAAGACTGGACGATTGTTTTTGGCATCAGCGTTTTAATTTATCTCATTGGACTTAAATAATAGAAATCAAAGTTACGCACTGTAAAGTCCCGATGTTACTCAACTAATAATGCATAAGTCATATAACGGCACATTACATACCCCGGCCACTTTTCCCGGATAGCATGTATATTAATTTAGAACACCGGATGAGTTTCGCTCAGCATCAGCAAAGATTGGCATCACACAGATGTTTGCTACCGTAAGTCTAGTCGTTACATATACGTAATACAAAGTGTTGACTCGAGCACTGAGTGGTCTGGTTTTCCTAGCTACTACCCCGTTTCCCAGAACATGTATAGAAAGTAGAATCATGATGTTTTTCTGTCATATTTGCTATGTTTTAATTAGCGAGCTGACCCAACAGACCTGCTGGAACTTATTGACCATCTTAAAAGGACCTGGCCACTATTACGTTAGGGGGGACACATGAAGATTCGTGATATTCATTTTGACTTTGGTTTAAAATTATATTTTTCAAATTTCTGGCATTTTGACCAACGTAAATCAGGTGTATCCAACCGGAACCGGCTTTTACGTAATTGTTCAGTCTGTTCAAAAAGGTAAATTTTAAAATACGCATTTTATGGAACACCCATTCAAAAGTGGAATTTAATATGGCCACTTCACAGGTCATGCATCAAGTTCAATGGCTGGATTTCAGAGACCATCAAGAAGCATAAAAACAAAACTACAAGGATATTTTTAAGAAGTGGATCAGTTACAACAACTACCAGAGGCGAACCCGGGATTTTTAATTGGGGNATTTTGCCCCTCAGACATTTGCGCCTCTGACTTGCGGCCAAATGGAATTCGGGAGAGTTTTAGGGGGGGCATGGCCCCCTTGCCCCCCTTCTAAATCCGCCACCGACTACAAATAGTGGGCTTGTTGAAACCCTGTACAGATCGGCAGTGACATTGCAATGTAGAGGGCCAGACACTTTTGGTGTTACGTAATTGATGATTGAATTAAATTCACAGTTTTTGCCTTTCTGAACAGCTGTTTTCAAGTATTTCACAATTTTTAGTCTTGTTTGTGTTTTCCTTATTTTGCTATTGACTTTGAAACCTCATGACACATGGCGGCAGTTGAGTAAGCTGTGCCTTTAACTAAAATAAAGCGGAAGGAGTATCATTAACAGGAACTTAACAACAAGCATAACTATCCACTTTTAAACATCAAACAAAACAATTCAGAACAAGTTATGTCACATTTTAGAGTTCGCTAGGAACCGTGACGTTAATTACACTTTCTCTTCAAAAATTTCCCTCACAAATGATGCATGTAAACCTACCATTTGGGCTCTATAATCCTGATGTTGACGTTACTGTGTGTGGAGCGTATGCTGTAAATCAACGATGTTGCGAGGAATTTGTTGACAATGTAAATTTCCGACTGAACGCTTGAAGGAGAATGTCACCCAAAAACAGCCTATTTTGCATCTATTTAGATCGAGTAGTTCCACTCGATAACAGCAAGTACAGCTCTTTTACATGACAGCTGACGGCAGACGGATTTGTTAAAATTAACCAATGACGTCAGAGGTTCGATCAGCAGTTCACAACACGCTTACTGATGTCAGATTATCGCTTGAATTCATCGCTTTACACCAATAAATCATCAAAATTCGATAGAAAACCCTTAAAAATACATCGAGTTATCAAACAAACGCGTTGTTTCATTTCGCTGTTGCTGATGTTTAGTTATTAATTCGAACGTACTGTAGCATACAAAGTTCATTAGGCCAATTTATCGCAAGGTCGGTCGCGGGAGTTTGGGGTCTCTCTGGAGAAGAATTCAAATTATCCTTCCGTGAAATACAGAGAGGAGAACGTAGTTGCTTGTCGTAATTTTAGACTTGCGATTTTTCCAGTTCTAAACACACAAAAAGCTTGCTATCTCGGCCAGTGGCTCGGAACCCGATCAGGCCCATCGTGGCCGGATTGAAGACATCACGAACAGCCTAAGCTAGAAACTTAAATTCCAGTCACGAAAAGACTATACTAGTGAGCGAAAGATAAAATGTGCACGCTGATTAATTTGGCGTTTTAGCCTCAAAACTACAAATCTACTTACTAGCTCGTCGGGGACCGCGAAGTCAGGTTACCCTTCCACAGAATCGTCAGGGCAAAAATTGTACAGTAACAATGATTCGAATAATGTACATGAGTACCTACACAAAGATTCCCCTAACTTCTGACCATAGGATATAAAACGGAGTTATTGTTTCACAGCAGTTTTCTGTGAGCAAACGCTGAATTAGTTTGAGCTCACACGGCCTCGTTGCCCGGTCAATTAACCGGTTTATTGCATATAAAGCCGGTAACGCATTGGTTTATTCATTGCTGGGTTCTCAAAACATTTGCATACACGAAAACTCCAAGGTATTACAAATTGTATCGAGAGATGTAGACTTTGTTTCAGTTTGATATAAGCATGAGTTAGGGTAAGAATAATTCATTTTGAAACAGATCTACCAATATAAACGTCAACGTGGCCACTGGCAATCCCGACTTAGACGAGTGTTCATCCGACGAAAACTTCACAGTGCGACTGTTAGGTTTCACAGGCTATCAGTTCGAACCGTAATACACTGATCAAGAAATAATACAGAGGCTCCTGAACGTGCACAGACAACGGAACATATGGATAGTTCCGAAAACCGTTTGATCTTGTCATGGTGTCACAGAGCTCAGGCTAACTGCACTATAATGGACCGACTGACGCTTGGGTTTGCTGCCACGAAATTCCACAAATGAAACGAATTCTTGGAGAAGCGCAGGATGTGTTCACGGACCAACCTGATTTTGCACCGCATCTAAAAAAGGTGTGCTTATGACGTTTTTAGGGCTGAGAAAAAGAAGTGGCGAAAACATCCTACACCCCGACCAAACAGAAGCCTAACGAACGAGTCAGTCACCAAACAGGTAATATAAAACGTCACGCCTTGAATTAATTGTAATTGTTCATGTGTTCATGGCAAACTACAATTCTCCATAATCAAAAACTGATCAACAACCGACCCGACAAAGTGCAGGCCACTGACAGACACGGAGAAGTTTCATGGCCCCATGCT
Organism: Phoronis australis; assembly: GCA_002633005.1. NCBI lineage: Eukaryota > Metazoa > Phoronida > Phoronidae > Phoronis > Phoronis australis. The sequence goes on along the minus strand of NMRA01000076.1, from coordinate 74,262 downwards.
TGGTAGTAACGGCGTACTTTTCATTCTTCACTACCGCGAGACACTTCCGAAGCATTATGGGCTCTCCAGGAAATCGAAAAACGATATAGCCGCTTTCCTTGCAGCTTCATAGTTCGCACAAGCAGGAACGATACAGAAAACCATAGCGGCACTCACACTGCCGAAGAAACCTGACGTCGCTGCGTCGTTTCTCACGTTCCTGACAGGTAAACGCGACACCTCTCGGTGAGCTAAGATCGACCGTATACGAGGTGATGCGGATATAGACCGATTAAAACGGTAAAAAAGACTAATTAAATCGGGCTGAATTGTCACTTTTCATGAAACAGACCCCGGATGTTACTTGATTGCTAATGCTACTAGATACAGCGCAAAAAGCACAGCGCGCGAGCCGCCACCAAAACTATTGGCCGCGACGTCACTATTCACTAGCGTCGTCTGGTGCCAGTTACGACAAGTAAGTCGTCTGCTCTCTAAAATGAAAGTGGCGCCTCCTATGAGAGTTAAAAAAAATTAGCAGAATTGCGAGTCTGGTGGAGCGCAATTTGTTGAAATGATAATGCAAATAATTTGTTGACGATGTTAACTCTGCTCTATCTTAGGAACTGACATATCGTATGCACTGTACACGCACACAAAAGTAAGCATATATACACTCTTGCTAATTGTAATTTATTACTTACTTTATTTTGGTAAGATAACTTCTCAGTTGATTTTCCACCGGGTAGCAACATGTCGCTCTTCAAGTCCAACAGATGTCGCCGGCACTCTACATCATCATATAGCAACCTGCAGCCCACAGATGCCTTGCCACAAAGCGGTTTCATAATGACCGGGAATTCGAGTTTTACTAGGACATCATTGAGCTCTTCTGGTGTTCCTATAGCGTAGCTTTTAACTCCATGCTATAAGCAGGAAAATACTGGAAAGTATTAGGTGTGGGTTGAAAAGCATTCGGTGAACACGACTCGAAAATAAAGAACAATGCTGTGTGATATTTTGGCGGAAGCGCTGATTTTGGCTTCGGCTAGGTCGCGCAACGTGGGTCAAATCCATCTGAAACCAGGTCGGCTCGGTGCAGTTGAGTACGTGATAGTTTCTTATTTGCCAAACTTCATGAACACCCATGAAAGAACAGCGAAAACACAGAAGTAAACGTAAAAAATAGAAATGACACTTGGGTGCAACGTGCAGTCCTATGCCGTCGGGTGCGTCCACAACCCGTCGCCATCCGTTGTCACTTTCATAGAAATGCACTTGCTAAATTTAGGAAAGTTCCTACCAGGGGTTCAGAATTAAGACGAAAAATATCTACCACCAGGGAGCAACACAGTCATCGAACCCTTCAGCAAATCATCGTTAATCCTCTTCCCAGTAGGAACGCATACACTGTATGCCAATTTTCAGAATCCCCTTACTGTGAGAGGCAGACGCGAAAAAAGACTCGAAAATGCCCCCAAAAGACTCGAAAACACCCCCACAAGATTCAAAAAGAGCAAAAACGGACACTAGGTGACGCGGAATGAGTCGAATCCATTTGAAAACAGCGTCGTCTTTTTAATTAATTGAAACCTAGTTACCAAATTTCGTAAAATCATGTAAATTTGGTGAAGACTGGGGCAAATAGAGACTAGGACGATTGATGATTTTCTGATTCCGGTCTAGGTACAAAATTTTGTTAGAAAAGCTTGCAGTTTGATTACAGAAAAGAGGATAACATTATAATGATTACTTAATTTGGTATACATTTTCAAGTGATGTAACCAACCCCTTGATATCATTTAAGTATTTTAAGAATGTGGCGGACTGGCCTACATGTACAGTATCCATGAGTTTAATCGACTTCAAAACAGATAGCTGAACGTTTTTATGATAATGTATTCTAGCATGCATAAATACCTGGGAGGCGTTAAAAGAATTCAACACAACCTTCTGGGCTTCATCCTTCTTGAACACCGTCTCTACACTTTGTACGCTATCAGACGGAAGGTTGAGTTTTTCTGACAAAGAGGCCTGGATCAGTACCAGATAGTCAATTGCGCTCAGACAAACATCCACCTGATTAAAGATAAAAAGCTGATTCATTGCATCACCTGACAGCAAATCGCCATCGCTGGCCCAGTGTAATCCTGAGTACTAGGCCTACATTTTCGCTGTTTACTACGAAGATAATGAACAAGCCAGTGTACGGCCTTTTGCTCGCTGTGTGCAGGTAAACCACATCAAGCTATTACCTGAGCTACAAGTATGTGAAATTTAGTCACATTTTTGGGTGCATCAACTTTTAACCGCGAATTCGTGATGTGGTGATATCACTGAACCTCCGAGGAGTAAGGAGAATTAGGGCGGCAGCCTCTATACAGGTGTTATTTTGCAAGGTGTATAGAATATTTGCTAAGTTAGAATAAACATTGTACGTGCATGTTAAAATTTCATGAGATTCATTTAGGGTGTGCTCCAGCCATTTATTAATTAAAAATCTAATGTGGATTACATGGAAAAACATTCCCTATTAGAAGTTTTTCGTAAATAACTTTGGTTTTACGTTACTACCTTTCGCACTTGAGATGAACATGTACGACAACAAGAATTTCAAACCAAATGTGAAAGGCGGTTATCGAGCAGTGTAAATTTACTCCGACTGCGTTAGCACTGCGGGAAAGGTTTTGACCGTCACATAGTTAGTTATTTGGTTCAACCACCCAATCCCTGGTGACATCTTAGCGACCAAAAAGTTTTACCTATTTCGATATAACATGTAATAGTTCGCAACTTCAAAGAAGAGGGCGAATAGCGGCAGAATATACAGCAGCTTCGACACTTGCGTGCACCGCGGCGTCAGGCTTACGTGTACTGAGAACTTTTTGCCTGTAACAATAAAATCGCGCCACCGTCCCAAAATTCGTTAGTGGCTTTAAAGGAGAATGCCACCCAAAAACAACCTATTTTGTATCAATTTAGATCGAGTAGTTCCACTCGATAACAGCAAGCTCAATTGTTTTACCTGACACCTGACGGCAGACGGAGATGTTGAAATTAACCAATGACGTAATCGGTTCGCCGAACGCAATCTGTTCAGCCGCACGCTTACTGGGGTCAACTTATCGCTTGAATGCACCTTTTTACACCAATAAATCATAAAATTTCGATGTAAAACCCTTACAAATAAATCGAGTTCTTGAACAAACGTGTTGTTTTATTTCACTGTTACGGATTTATAGGTATCTGAACGTACGGTAGCCTACAGAGTTCGGTCAAGGAGTGTACTCCTAGGTTCAGTAGGCCAATTTATCATGGTCGATCGCGGGAGTTTGAGTCTATTTGGTGATAAATTCGAAGCATTCTTCCGTGAAATACAGACACGAAAGGTAGCTGTGTGTTGTACTTTTAGACTTGCGATATTTTCAGTTCTAAACACACAAAACGCTTGTTATCCTAGCCAGTGCCTCGGAACCCGATCGGGCCCGTCGCGGTCGCCGGGACTGGACATCACGAACATATTTAAACGAGCTTAAGTTGAAAACTAAACCTCCAGTCACGAAAATACTATACTAGTGAGCCAAAGAAATAATGTGCACGTAATTATTTCGGTGAATTAGCCAAGAAACTGCAAATCTATACTTATATACTTGTCGGGGGCCGCGAATTAGTTGCCCTATTACAGAACCCTTAGAGCAAGAGTTGTACAGTAACAGTGATGTGAATAATGTATTTGTATATCTAAATAAAGATTCCCTGAAAATGTGACCATAGCATGTAAAGTCGAGTTGTTGTTTCACAACAGCTTTATGTCAGCAAACACTGAATTTGCATGCGCTTGCGGCCTCGGTGCCCGGTCAATTATCTAATTGAATCTGAAGCAGGTAACGCAGTGGTTTATTCATTGCTGGCTTCTCAAAACATTTACACTCACGAATACTCCAAAGGCATTACAAATTACGATGCACCACAACATAGCGGCATTCACTCTGCAAATGAACTGCTCTGCGTCGTTTCTCACCTTCCTCACAGGTTAACCTCTCGGCAGGGTAAGGTCAACCGTATGCGAGGCAATTTGGATATAGACCGATTGAGACGGTAAAAAGATTAAATCGGGTGGCGTTCTCCTTTAAGGGAAGCAAGGGACCCGACCTCGCTTAAAACACAACAAACAAAAACGCTGCTGCGCAAGCCCTTTTTAAGGCCTAGCACGAAAGTTTTGTTTGAAAATTTGTGACTAATTACCTTTGAAATTCAAATTTCGACTCCGATACACTGGGTAAGTACTGTACATGTACCTCAAAACAATGGAGAGTAGTTCGAATTAATGGAGAATAGTTCGAATTAATTTTTGATTTTTTGCAATGAAGTGTTAAAACTGACGGGCTATTCCTGGTGTTGGTCTACACCGTGATATACTGTCAAAGTCTACGATAAACAATTGTGGCACGCGGTAGGTGTACATCTAAGATGCCACGGTCTGCAGATCCCAGTTAAGGGCGGAGGCAGGGAAGAGTATTAGCCAGGATTTGCTCGTCAGACATTCGCACCCCTAAACTGCCAAATGTAATCTGGGAGAATTTTAGTGGAGGTATGGCCCCCTTGTCCACCCTCAGGAATTTTCATAATGGGAGCCAGGAAGCGCCCCCGGATTTTGTTGAAATTATAGCTGTCTGTTTTTTCAGCAGTATTTGTCCTGTAGTGAATTTTTTAAAGTAAGCCCCGAAAATATCACATTTTTACCTTTCTTGTACCCAAATTATAAGGCCGGCGTGCCATTGACATTTACGAGAGGACCAATTTGCGAAGTTAAATTAGCTTTAAACCCACGTTCCATCGAAGGAGCGAACTAGAGCACTTACACCTACCGCAATAAAATTGGTCGTTTATCAGAAAAAAAGTGATTTCTGGGTTTGCAGGGAACTGAGAATTTGCGTTATTTCTTGATATCGTGCTGGGCGCATACACGTACAAAACGGCATGGCAAGGTCACATGAATATCGTACCCTGGGCGCACATCACCCGGTTACCAATAAATGCTTTTCATTATCTTTATTATAACACGTGGACAGTCTATGCACCAATGTACCGATCCCTATGCGACCAGCATGCTACCTAGTTTGCTCACCTGAATTTTCTTTGCGTTTAGCCATCCTATCAGAACGTCAACAGTTTCCTTTTTTGATCGTTCGTCACCGTCTTCTTGAACTAAACCCTCAACATTAAAGTCGTCTATCAAACCAGACTCCAACAAACGGTTAGCCCACAATGCGTTTTCTTTGCCCGATTCCAACACCACGTAAATCGCCTCCGCTCCACAAGCTTTCAAATACGACCACCAAGAAGTTTCAACATCTTCCAATTTGGTGAGGAATAGCTTGTGTCCTATATATAAAATCCTTTTACCTTTCAATAGATGCGGTCTTACCAGTTGCGGAGACATTGCTTCTCTTAGACGTGAGTAGTAGCAATTGTTGTAAGTTCGTTAAGGTATATATTAACGAAGTCACTCACCCATACAGTGATTTGTCAAAAGTAGTATTCGTGTCATGTAACACTGAATGTAGGCCTATTCGGGCATAGATGTCGTTGATAAGTTCCTTTTATGGACACAATGATACTTGATATGTACAATGAGTTGTGGGACACCGATCTCTACGGACCTGCGTCAGTGCCGGAATGACACCGAACAATTCCTGCTTTCAGTCGTCACTCAAACATAATGTGCGTTACATGTGAATTAGTTTGGACTATCAATACTGTCACGGATGTACACGTTCGGAGAGGGCACAAGTATGTGTGTGTCTGGACATCAATCAGTGAATTAAAGCAACGTGGCATAAATAACTCCATATAAATATCATAACCAATCATGATCAAACTACGAGACAGGAATCAAAAATACTTTTCAATGCAATGTTTTTGGATGAGCTAGGGAATATCTTTTTACCAGAATGGAGTAAAAGTCATTGCTGCCATATCCCTGGAGGAAAAACCTTGATTTTCCCGCATTGAATGCTACCAGTTCGTCGCCGACAATAACCTGACCATCTCCATGGTCTGGTGTCTGCCAATAATCAGGTGCAGTGATTGCACACGACGCCGCTAGTGTGTCAATCACGTGATGACAAGGCCATCAGAAACGGACGCGTCTTGGTGATCTTGATTGTTATACTTGGACAACGACGGCGATAAACATTCTACGAACAACAGCTACCGTTTACTGTACGAGATGGGAAAGAGCAGGAGACTCATCAGGAACATGGCGTGCGTTCAGTAGACGCTAGGACCTACGCTAGGACCTAGCTAAAACCTAGTCAAAGTCACGTGATCTCATTTAAAGTGCACGGCAATATCTCACGTAATCTCACGAAGTCTTGCTTTTTAGCGAGGTCCTAGCCTTACTGAACGGGAGGCAGGATGTTCAACACTGCAAACGTTCTTGAAAATCGCAAATGACATCACACCCATACCCGGATGCCACGTATTCACTAAATGTGACTACACATCGATATTTATTAAAGGCTGGTGTGAATAAGTATTGTGGTCAAACTGGTAATTGCAGCAATGACGAGGATTAAATGAATATCACTAAATAATAAAATATTTTAAGATTTTGACGGATAAAAGAGTCTATCAGGGTCAAGATAGTGACTCACTTATGGCTCAGTTGGTGGAGGGTATATGTTGTCTAAAATCTGGAACAGCCTCATCACCACGCTTCCTAATGTCCAATAATTTCGGACGATGGCTGCTGAGAGAAGCTGAAACTGTCAACGTATCAATGCTTTTCTGGTTGTGAAAATAAGAAACGATCAAGCTGAGAATTAAATGAATTTGTGCAATGATGCAAACGTTGTCTAAATAATCCTTTGTAATTTTTGCCTTCAAAAGTATTCCTATAGTACTAGCATTAACAGTAACCAATTTTACTTCATTCTCTGATTTCTTCAGTAAAGGCAAATCAAGTCCTTAGATATTGTTGGGGATTTTTTTAACTATGTTCGCTATTTTTCGACTGATGCGCATGGCAGCGTTGATGTTGGTGTAATCGTGTGTCCACACACAAAGTAGGCCATATTCGTTAAACACCCGGAAATGACTAGTAATGCAATGATAGCACCTAGAAAATAATTATTTAATCTCATATGTTAAAACAGAACTCATTCAAAACCCGATTCCTATTTTTTGTTTAGGCTAATCCACTCGCAACTATCACTCGAAATTATGATTGTGCCCTTGGGCAAAACAAAAACTCTGCGCTGTTCCAGTCCACTTCGTGGTTTAAAATGAGTACCGCCTTGACTGGAAAATGACCCGGAGGAGCTAGAAGTCTCTGTTGCTCACTCTACGTAGACCGTTGGAAACCGACCCCATGACACATGAAGTGTTTGCTTTACATTGTACGTCAGGTGTTATGCAAAGAAGTTAAAAAACAACTGTGGCATCTTATACTGGAGACAAATAATCATGTTCGATTACATGGAAGATATCAGTAGTGTAACTGAGTTGGTAAACTTGGCTTAGGTTGCGTACTTGTTTTTTGCAATACATGCGAAAAACAGTGGAAGTAGGACCAGGCCTTGCAAAGACATCCAGCAAAGGATGTACATTCATTTTAACACTTATAGTCGCTGTGACAAAATTTGGAATGGAATTGATTGACTCCTTTCCCATTATTAGACTCACCACCCAAAGTTTCGAGCAAAGTTTATTCATCGCCAATGGGATTTCTCAAATGTTTTTTAATCTATCATTTCGTCTGACTGGGGTATTCCACCTTCTAAGTAGCTGGCATGAAACAGTCGTGCTATATGAAGTGATCTTAAACATATTGCAACTGGATTCAACGGCTTTTCTGGTGAGTTAATATAACTCAACTCGTAGGATTGGGCGTGTTTGGCGTGGCTAAACCACCACAGGATTTGTCTGGCATAGCTCATGCATGGCAGATGAGGTTATGTTGAAAATTTGGAAACTGATGTCACGTGGTTACCTTCTGGGTTTCATCTTACTCAGTTTTGGGTCTCGGTCGTCATTTTTGTCTGTAAGAGTCACCGCACCGCTATTGTCTGGCTTGTATGTCATGAGGAGTGATGCTGAACATTATGCAGTTGGTTTCCGTCAACTGGTTGCCTGGTGGGTTGGTTTAACTCAAATCCAAAGTTTGCCCGTGTCTGCCGGCGGTCAGTCAGGACAGAATTTGTCTAGCAAATGTACTTGTATATCGTGTTCATTCATATTTGTCAACAAGTTTTATGCAGTTACTTCTTGATCTAGCTTAATTTTGGATCCAGTTGAAATCATGTGGCTGCTTAGCAGAGAAGTTGATTTAGCTCAATTACTTGACTTAGCCACATAACTACACCTGCATGTGCCATGTGACTTTTGTTTAATATATACCCCCCTTATGGAATAGATGTGCGTTGGATTGCTCTGACTTTTTCGGTGTTTTACAACGTTCAACGAACACAACAGACATGCACACTCCCATACGGTTTGTTGGTTGGTTGTCTGAAACGGACCACCAAAAATGTACGGACTCAGTTAAACAACGGCTGCTTAAACAATCGTGTCCTGCAAACGTCTACAATTTTTCTGGTTTTAGGAGCAACCCACAATTTACTTAAAATAATTTATGTTCTCTTGTACCGAACAGCACCAAGCCATGTAACATGTGATAGTGCCCTCTGTCGGGATTATCTGTGCGACTGTAGCAGCCCGAAGGATAAGGTAGAACTGAACAGTTTGGCTGTAAGCACAGGGCATTTTGTAGTGTCTAAAATTTAGATACAGGGCGTGTGTCAGGTTTTGTGGGTGTTTTGAGGAATTTGTGGAAAACGTATGCCAGGAAACTGATTTACTTGTGTTTTTAAACGAGAAAAGCCAAGTTTTCTAGCCGTGACCTACTACTTTCGATGCAAAATGGTGGCTGTCTTTTGCCTCAACCTTTGTCGCCTGCTGACTGAGAAACCGGGTGCGATTTTCGGCGGCTGTCAAACAGATCAAAATTGCCAAAAGGTAGCTGATTTTTTCTAGCACTTGCAGGAAAGTGGTAAATTTGGGGAGATAACTGACAAATTTGGCGTTTTTGTGTGCCGCTAGTTTTCCCGATGTGAATTAGCAGTTAAAAATCTGTAACATAATTAAGTTTCAGTTATCATAAGTAGTGCTTTTGAGTTGGGAACGCCAGAAAATCTTTCGTTTTTTCAGACTGTCGATAAGGACGTGAGATAAGGACTCGTCTCCACTTGGATGCGTGTCGGGAGCCAAAATTCTATAATAACTGTAGTGTGCCACCTTAAGCTGAATAAATTATGTGTTCGGGAGGATTTACGGTCTGTAATGGGGTGTGTTGTTGTCGCAAGTAAATCTTTGAGTTTACTTTTCTTTATTGTTTAATACTTACTGTAAGTCAACGTTATTGTGATGCATCCTTTAGGGTATGAGAGACCATGACCAAATATTCGGTGTGATTTAATTATATTGGTTTTAACCATTATTCAGATATTGTATTTTAGACATCCAAACGCTAAATATAAAATGTAAAATTTACCCCTCACCAAAATAATTCACTATTATCCGATAAAGCCTAATTGTCCACTATAAAATGAACTTTTAGGATAGAAATATTTTTCTTTAAGTCGGCCACAGGACTTGAAATGACCAATGCATGCCGACTTTGGAATCAGTTCAGTTCCAAGCCACGACGTTTTCATTCCCGGAACAGACGGAAGTTTCTTCCAAGAACGCGCATAGTTGTGCAACCGCTTTCTCTCTACTTTTGCTGTGATACGCACTTACAACCAAAATCGGCAGAAAGTAAGTAACGACGTTGTCTTCGAGGTATTCTTCCGTCGTCTTCATTCCTGGGCTAATTAAGGTAATGCCGCGACGATCGCTCTGTGACGTAATCATCTTCGGAAATGTCGTCATCAAAATCTGTCGATGTTGCCTATAATTGAAAAGCTTGGCGACAGCGTGTCCTTTAGGGACAAAGCTAACGTCTTCAGGTGAAATGGAAATCCCGCATTTTAGGAGAGCGTTAATGAAAAATAAATTGAGGTTATAAACAGACGCTACCATATCATTTATTCCCTGACCACCTGGTCTCGGGTTGATTTCGATCAATTTCGGGACACCGCCGTCAGCCCACGCTAAGTCGACGTCATAGACACCATTTTTAAGCCCGACGGCCAAGCAGCAATCCTACGAAGCTTTTATCAAAATTTTCTGGTTAGTGTAACTAAGGTCACCGGGCATTGAGGCAGTTGTAGGAAAAAATGTAGGAAGTTCAGGCTGGCCTTTCTGTAAAACCACTCCACCAACGAGTTTCCCTTGACAGATGACGACATCTACTGAGTATTTTGATCCCTTGAGGTATTCCATAACCACGACCTGCAAGAAGTTAAACTAAATGAGTCCATTATGAGAGACGAAAGAGTAAATGAATCGCAAGCCTACTCTTGGGAAACATCTACAGACCTCGAAATGCGTAGAATCTGACGACTTCAATTGCCAACGTATTGAAAAACACATGTCAACGACGCCATCTTTTGACAAGCCTTTTACCATTTTTTAACATAACTTGTAAAAGGTGATGAAATCCAGGCGGGGGAAAGCCCACCCAAGGGCTCCAGAACTATCACCACGAAAAAGAATCACTACCATCCGCCTCTATAACTTACTTACCACTCATTGCAATTACTCTTATGTATCACGCGCAAAAAAAATCTTCCCGCGAAACTTGAACGACAACCACACGCACTGGGCACCCTCACCACGGAAACATAACGTAAATGAGCAAATTGGTCGACAGAGGTCACTGCGTGTCCGGGAAGATTGTTTTTGCCATCAGGGGTTTTTATTATGTTCCATAGATTTGAATAATAGTTAATAATATCATCGTGTAGCTCAAAGATACGTAAAGTACAGGAACATTGTTTCATGAAAAGTGGCTTAAGACAAGAAATTAATTTAGTCTTACGCTCCTAATTCACAAGTGTTGAGCAAAACTTCAGGCGATTAAAATCATGAGCACATCACAATCTACAAATAATTTTTAGAAATTGTCCGAGTAACTAGAGTTGCGTGTATATTCTGAAAGACTACAGTTTTGTTGGAGTGCCATTTTTAAATGTTAATCAAATTTATTTTCCTAAATGGTTGTGTGAAACTTATGACCAAATTTATGACTTAAGGCTTAAGGCACTTTTCATGAAACAGATCCAGAATGTTACTCAATTAATAATGTTACTCAATTAATAATATTACTCAATTAATAATGTTACTCAATTAATAATGTTACTAGATAAAAGCGCAACGAGTACTGTGCAACAAGCACATGCCGAGACCAACACCATTGGCCACAACGTCACCATTACTAGCTGCGCCTGGTGTGAGTCACGGTTTCGCTTCCGACAAGAAAGTCGTCTGCTCACTAAAAGAAAAGTGGCGCCACCTCTGAGAATTCCATAACAAAATACTGGAGTTGCGAATCTGTTGTGTAAGTTATATAGCGGGTTGCAATTTGTTGTTCAACAGGAATTTGGTTGATAATGTCAATCCTACTTTAAGCACTCAATGACATATCGGATGCAATATACACACAAAAGGTAGCTTACGCCAACTTGATAATCACTGTAACTGACTTACTTCATTTTTGTAAGAGAACTTCTCAGTTGATTTTCCACCGTGTAACAACATGTCTCTCTTCAAATCCACCAGATGTCGCCGGCACTCTACATCGTCATACAACAACCTGCAGCCGCTGGATCCTTCACCACACAGCGGTTTCATGATAACCGGAAATTCGAGTTTCTCCAGGACACGATTCAGTCCTTCTTCTGTTCCAATAGCGTAGCTTGTAACTCCATGCTGTAAGTAGGAAAATACTGGAAAGTATTTAGTACGGGTTAACTACTAGCACACAATAAAACCCCGTATACACAGGAAACATTTAAAAATGCAAAACCCGTAGATTCTTTTTTTCGTTTTAAAAGCCTAAGCGTTTCTTCGGCTATGAGGTCAGTTACTAATTTTCTTATGTTATATGAAAATCAGACAGGACTACATTGAAAATTATTGTATCAATTTAAAAGAGCACTGACCCGCTAAAACCATTCCATGAACATAATGAATTGAATAAACAACAAAATCAAGCATTATGTCTTGTATCGTTCAAAACGGCAAAAGTCGGCTTTTTGTCGAAATGTTTTCCTCGGGAAATTTCGAAAAATGAAAATTTCAGCCATATTACTTTTGAATGTCAACCTCAGCAAATATGCCATTTCGCCTAGACAACGTCCAAAATAATCAATGAAAGAAATGAACTTAAAAAAATACAAAATTAACCGACGGTTAGACATAAAGTTTCAGTTTTCATTGAAATTGTAAAGTCAAAACAGAAGGTAACTCAACGTGAAGTAACCGGTCAAGGCATAGCTGGTATTGTTGTGGCGCTACGTTGCAATTTGCAATCAATGCATGTCATCTAACTTATCCTGCTGATTAGTTTTATGCAACCCAATCCAGAGCTATAAAAATAAAATCCGTTATTACAAATCACCATTCTGTTAAGCCAGACATTCGCTAAAAGCAAAAGGCTGGTGACTGTGCGCGTTTAAATACAGTGCGTACTCTTGTAACGCTATCTTATATCGTGTGTTGCTTAGCTCGTCAACAGGTCGTTATGCTGCGACAGTGAAGGTTGAAGGTTCGATTCCTCGCTGAGGCTGATTTCAGAAAATAATAATTCTCGCCTTTAAAACAGAAGGTACAAAATACTTTATCCTAAATGCTTTGCACTATTTAGCGGAAGCGTTGTGCAGGCCCAAACGTCACAACATTCCAAATTGTTACAATTTTAAAAATGTGAGAATTTGGGTCAGCGTTGCAGGCCCAAATTCTCACAACATTTTTTGCGTTTGACAATATGGGCAAAGAAAAAGAACAGCCCAGATTTTCACAACAACGTAAGCTGTGTCAGCGTAATATCGTGATGGAATGTCTCACCAAAAAGACGCGCTACTATATAAAACTACGTAAAATTACGCTGAACAATAACAACAAATCGAGAACTACACGAACGTGACGTTAGCATCATTCCACTTTGCATCAAGGAAAATGTACACGACCAAGACGGTACTTGTAAAAATGTTTCGTTTCACCCGTAATCGAACGCATGCGGCTAAATTTGGAACTGCGCCTAATTGTGAAGCTTACGCACATGTGCTTATATGCTGGACATTTGGGAAGAAAACTTGCAAAGGAAGCGTATTGTTTAGCATAAAGGCGCATGCGCGTGCACGTAGAAGGATGCCGGAGTAGAGTTAATACCTGTCTCGCAGCGAAAAGTATCTAACCAAAATCATGTACTCTCATTGAAACTACACACCAATATCTCACGGAACCTCGCGAAATCTTGCTATTCTTACAAGGTTAAAGAATTCGACACTGCATGGGCCTAATTGCAAAGCTAAAGTGCATGTGCAGGGGATTCTGAGTATTCTGAATGCATGTTCACTGGATTGAAAAAAATGAAGTTAAATAGATCAAGTGTTATTTAAAGAACCCTATTCATGCATAAATACAAATACACGTATATATCAACTTGTATCAAGCTGCAGATTATTAAATCCAAAATTTTGCCTTTTTATGAATATAAACATATAATGCGCAATTGAACTTTACAAGAGTTTATGTCCAAAAACTGGCCGGAAGTATATAAATCTGCGACAAGGTATCATTTTCAGAATTCTAGTGAAGACTGGACTCGAAAATTGACCAATCGTGTGCCGATAAATTTGAAAGTGTTATCGAAGAGTGGTGCAGAGATCAGTTCTCAAGTCGAGTCGAGTCTCATGCAAAGTGGTCGCAGGCTACGTTCTACCACTTATTAGTCCGAGCTTTTTCAGTAGTGTCACAAAGTCGTTGTTTTTATGAACAAAATCGTTTTCTCGTTAACAGGGAATGCGGCGCGTGAAGTAAAAACTGTAGGCCCTGTGAAAAGAATTTCCGTCGTGAAAAGGGGGCATGTATATCACATCGCCTATACTGCTCAAGACGAGGAAGATTGTTCCACCAGACTATTTTCTTGCAAGTTTTGCGAGATCACGCAAGTCTTTGTGAGATATCTTTTTTCGCCACCTGTTGACTGTAAAGGTAGGCCGATGTGTTTCATCTTCTACGAACAAATGATTTCCCACACTTGCATTTCACTGTGCATGTGCCGCCCGTTTGAATGCACAAACACGTGATTTCACTAGTTTTTACTCGCGGACGGACATCATGAGTGATTTTCAGTGCATGAATTCGCCAAACTCTCAAGACGACCACACCCCAGAAAACATGAAAAGTACTCAATGGAAATGCAGTATTGTGTGTAACCAAGCGTTTCTAGTGGTACCCCTTGCGCTAATATGAAATTATGTACTCTCGCCATCGTTATGAAAAGACGAAATGTTAGGGCGATTGACCATTTACATTACAAACTGTACCCAACCCATTTTAAGACAAAACATGCATGTACTGGTATGCTCTGATGTAATTAAACAATTGTTATTAGCAAAATGTAGAAGTCAGAAGAAAGCCCTGCAGAAATTTGAACTTTATCTCTGGTGAAACTTTCTCGTTCATTTACGGTCACCTTGTTGCGTCTGATTTGAGCAGTTAATTTTGTTGTTAAAACTCGTCATAAAGAAGCTAATAGTACCTATTTGACTGGACAGAATCATAAATGATGTATGGATAATTGGAAAAATTTTGAAAATAAATTTCGACAGTGAAAACTAAGAGAGAGATAAATCTCAGTCGGTGGCGAAAGCGAAGATAATGGGTGAACACTAACGGCCGATTTAAAGGAGAATGCCACCCGACTTAATTAGTCTTTTTTACCATCTTAATCGGTTTATATCTACATCGCCTCTTATACGGTCGATCTCACCTTGCCGAGAGGTGTCGCGTTAACCTGTGAGGAAGGTGAGAAACGACGCAGTGACGTCAGTGGTTCGTCTGCAGAGTGAATGCCGCTACATTGCAGCCCATCGTTCCCGCTTGTCCGAACTATGAAGCTGCAAAGAAAGCGAGTATATCGTTTTTTCGATTTCCTCGAGAGCCCGAAATGCTTAGGAAATGGCTCGTGGTAGTGAAGAATGAAAGGTACGCTGTTAATAGCAAATATGAGGCCATGAAATATCTCCGTGTCTGTAGCCGGCATTTCGTTGACAGTGACTTCTCTGACGAATTCCGGCTTACCAAAGAACTATCCATACGTTCCGTTAAATGTTCACGGCGCCTCTCTAGTAACTCTTGATCAGTGTATTCCGGTTCGAGCTGATAGCCTGTGAAACGTAACGATCCGACCCGTGAAGTCTTCGTCGGATGAGCTCTTGACTAAGTCGGGATTGGCGCCGGGCGAGTTGCCATGTAGACGTTGATTATAATTCTGCGTTCTGTTTCAAAATGAGTTATTCTCATCCTAACCAATGCGTATATAAAACTGAAACAAAGTCTGCCTCATTAGATATAATTTGCAATACCTTTGCTGTATTCGTGAGTGCAAATGTTGAGAAGCCAGCATGGACTTAGCCACTGCGTTACCGGTTTTGATGCCGGCAATAAAGGTAATTGACCGGGCACCGAAGCCGTGTGATCGCATGCTAATTCAGTTTTTGCTGACAGAAAGCTGTTGTGAAACAATTATATATGCTATGGTTACATGTTAGAGGAATCTTTATTTAGAAATACAAATACATTATTCAATTCATTGTTACTGTACAACCTTAACCCTGACGGTCTGTGGAAAGGGAACCTGACTTCGGAGCCACCGAAAAGTAAGTAGATTTTCAGTTTCGTGGCTAATTCACATAAATAGGTGCTCATTATTTTTTGGCTCACTATTAGTCTTTTCTTGACTGGAGCTTTAGTTTCCAACTCACGCTGGTTTATGTTCGTGCCTGTCCCGGCGGCCACGACGGGCCTGATCGGGTGCGAGCCTCTGGCCGGCATATCGAGTCAGTCTGGCCGCAACTGGCTTGATCGGATTCCGAGCCACTGGCCGGGATAACAAGCGTTTTGTTTGTTTAGAACTCAAAAAATCACAAGTCTAAGCAACACAGATCTAGGTTCTCCTGTCTGTATTTCACGGAAGTATACTTTGAATTTATCTCCGAACAGACAACAAACTCATGCTACGGACCTTGGTAAATTGGCCTGCCGAACTTTGTAGGCTACGGTGTGTCCAAATACCGATAAATTCGTAACAGCTGTACTGACACCAGTAGCACGTGTTGTGAACTCCTGAACAGACTGCGTGTGAAACCCTGAATGACGTCATTGGATAATTTCAACACCTCCGTGTGCCGTCAGGTGTCAGGTAACGCAACCGAACATAGGTTGTTTTTTAGGTGGCATTCTCCTTTAATAGGATGAAATGACCAATCGTCCCTGATAGGATATGCAGGGAACTCAGGTCATGGAAACAGACCAGCAAAATCGATGATTTTCTGATTCCGGCAGAGGTACAGAACTTGTTCGAAAAAGCTTGCAGTTTGATAACAGCAAAAAGGAAAACATAATAGCACGATAAAGATTCCTTAATTTGGTGCATACTTTGAACACGATCAACATCTTAATATAGCTCACTGATATAAGGTAGAACTTACGAATGTGGCGGACCAGCAGATATCTTTTTACATCAGAGTATATCCGTGACTTTTATGAATGGACTTTACAAAGAATAACAGAAGTTTTCCAATAATAATAATAATAACGCGGATCTAGTCTGTGCAATTTACCTGGGACGCGTTAGAAGAATTCAACACCACCTTCTGAGCTTCATCTTTCACGAACACCGTCTCTACACTTCGTACGCTATCAGACGGAAGGTTGAGTTGTTCGGACACAGACGCCTGGATCAGTGTCAAATAGTCACTTGTGCTCAGACAAACGTCCACCTGGCATAAGATAAACAACCGATTTTATAAATCAAGATGTGCAACTCTTAAAATCTGGGCTTTGTGGTCCTCGTTACCGTTTTAAAACACACTTGAACTATCATAAACAATTTCCTGAGAATCTAAATCTAAATTCTGATTCGGCTATAACGGCCATTCTGAAACGCTGAAAATTTAGCCTCACAGCTTGAATTAAATCTTACGTTATTCCTGCAATGAAGATCTAGGGCCCCAGTCTAATCTCTGTAAACGAAAATCGACTGTAAAATTGAGTACATGGCACAATTCAGGTAAACTTAAAAATTTATTCTCGAATCCTAAGGGCAGCAGTGAATGGTGAATCCGGGTTCAGTGGGACCTGGAAGATTAGACCCTGGGACGTGGATATTTAACACGAACACAGGGGTGCTTTCGGAGAAGTTTGTTTCTTGCAAGCTTGACGAGATCACGCAATTTAATTTTGACATTTTTGTTTGACCTCGAGTGCGTTGTGTTTGATACAGGGATAAGCTCTCAGTTGATGACCCTCTAACCACAAAACAGGCCTGAGGTATCACAGGTTTCAAAACACAAATGTCACACCACCCCGTCGATGATTAGCGGCGTTTAGTTGAATTGACTAACATTTTGAACACGTATTTTGGACCTAAATTTGAAGAGATTAACACTGTACTTAGTTTTAGCCAGTACTTTATATTTCAATCATCTTTGGACCACAGCAAGCCTACATTTGAAAAGTCTTTATATTTGTTGTATCATTATATCAAAGTTAAACGAAAGCTGATCATCAGTTTAAAAAAAATGAATTTCACCTTTGGGAAGCGCTCTGTAAATACTTAGACATGCATTTTCTCGCACGTGTATAATTTTGGAAGTAACATGTTCATTAAGAGTGCGTGGGTGTACATGTATGGATTGAACGGTGTGTGACTGTTGTATCTTTTTCATTGCTAGATAGTTATTACTTAGCATTTGCTGATATTTTCCTTCTTTTGAGAAATAAAATATTTACTTATTCAAAAAAGACTATAAACCCATGTTCAGACAAATAACTATTTTCTTATTAAGTTATGGAATTAGCTTCAAGTTGTTCCTTAGTCAAAATAGGTGTAATCTTTGAGTTTGGAAATCATATCATTGCATGAAACCAGCCTCCCGTTCAGTAACGCTAGGACCTCGCTAAAAAGCAAGACTACGTGAGAAATTGCTGTGTATTTCAAATGAGAACATGTGACTTTGACTATGTTTTAGCTAGGTCCTAGCGTCTACTGAACGTACGCCAGGTTCTACTTTTGACTTGTTACGGAACGCCCTTTTATTCATAGTTAATAGTTATAGGTAATAACGAACTGTCGGTTCTTTGCAAGACCAAAGTCACTTTGCACCTGAGAAAGAAACAATTCGAGACTTAAATGTTTCAGCGTTAAGAGGCCTAAAGAAGAATTCAGTTGCTTTGACGGAACGCGGGTCTGGTCCACATAATGCTCAGTAATGCATCAGGTCAGGTGTTTATGGTGTTTATCTGGTTCAACCTCTGCCACATTGGACTGGTACGGAATGACACAATCCCGCCGGTCTCATTCTTTTAATGGTTAAAAGTTTTCAAGTTAACAAATAAGATTGACTCACATTCATGTGTGACAAATTCCTGGTATTGTGTGTGGCATGCTACATAATAATCGGTGAGAATCCAAGTCTGTCAGAAAGACCTAACTGCACTCGACCTGGCAGGCCTTCTTTGTTATGCGCAAAAAAGCCCGTATGTTGCAAAACACTCAAACCTGCCCTGAGTTCAGTCACTCTTGGAGTTCGCTGAAAAGCAAGACTTCGCAAGATTACGTGAGATGTTGCCGTGTATTTTAAATGAGAACGCGTGATTTTGGATAGATTTTTTGCAAGGTAATAGAATTACTGAACTCTATCCTTTTGAAGCGACATATTAAAACTGTTCGTGGAGAAAACAGATGTATCAAAATGGCTCCCAAGTATATTTGATCCTTGTTTTTCTTTTCTCTTTTACAGGTACCGGTTACTACGAATCAACAACTCAAAATTGGAAATGCCTTTTTGTAAATAAGTATTAAAAAATCTCGATTATTGGATGTATAGTTCATCTTCTTAAATGGAAAAGAGGGAGCAAAGAATTTTTTGGAACGTTAGTGCCAACGAACACTGTCAAAGATTGACTATGGATTTGTTTAAAAGATAACTATGCTTTGAAATTGTGCATAGATGGAGAAAGAATGATTAAATCCAGTAATTAATTTATTATAGTAAAACCACTATTTAAACAAGTGAAACCTGATAATAATTGAGTAATCAACTACAGAGAAGAGTAACTGCGCTGGGGCCATCTTTAAAGATTACTTCAATCAATCAGCCAAAATAATCAAATGTCTTATCAGCTATCCAAGCTGTATGGCTCTCCACTTGTTGTATGACAGTCATGTTGTTGAGTCTTCAAGCTAATTCACACTGCACTGTTACAGTGTACTCGCTGGTCACACTTCTTCGTGACAACACTTGCAGGCAGTATCTTCTACCCACGATTCTTCTTGCTGGTCAGTCTCTGGTGACGCAACACGTATAGGCAGCATCTTACTACTCGCGATGCAAGTGACAAGCTCTTAGTTAACTTCCTGTTCGTTAACCCTTACCCTTGCCAAGATCCTCTTTAGAATCTTCCACAAGATGGCTCTTTTGTACAATTTCCTCTGTACACTGTAGCAAGTCTTTTAGTCTTATAGCTCATCTGAATACCCTGTTAATTTCAGCCCAAATTATAATAATCTACTTATTTAGCGATTGGCTAATAAAAACCACATGATCTTATCTAATCATATCATTAGCTGTTACGATTTGCTCTCAAAAAATTCTAGAATCTCTAAAGTGCTTTAAAGGAGAATGCCACCCGAATTAATTAGTCTTTTTTACCGACTTAATCGGTCTGTATCCACATCGCCTCGTATACGGTCGACCTCACCTTGCCCCTTGCCCGGAGGTGTCGCGTTAACCTGTGAGGAAGGTGAGAAGCGACGCAGCGACGTCAGTGGTTCGTCTGCAGAGTGAATGCTGCCATATAGCGGTGCATTTGTTCCTGCTTGTCCGAGCTATGAAGATGTGAAAAAAGCCGGTATAACGTTTTTTCGACTTCCTCGAGAGCCCGAAATGCTTAGGAAGTGGCTCGCGGTAGTGAAGAATGAAAGGTACGCAAGTATGAGGCCCTGAAACATCTCAATGTCTGCGGCCGGCATTTCGTCGACCTTGATTTCTCTGACGAATTCCGGCTTACCAAAGAACTACCCATACGTTCTGTTGCCTATGCATGTTCACAGCGCCTCTCTAGTATTTCTTGATCAGTGTATTCCGGTTCGAACTGATATCCTGTGAAACCTAACGATCCGTGAAGTCTTCGTCGGATGAGCTCTTGATTACGTCGGGATTGGCGCTGGGCGAGTTGCCATGTAGACGATTACTATTCTGCGTTCCGTTTCAAAATGAACTCATCCTAAAATGATCCTAACCAATGTTTATATGAAACTGAAACAAAGTCTGTCTCATTAGATACAATTGATGCCTTGTAGTGCTCGTGAGTGCAAATGTTTTGAGAAGCCAGCAAAGAATAAATCACTGCGTTACCGGCTTTTGATGCCGGTAACAAAAGTAACTGACAGGGTACGGAGGCCGTGTGAACGCATGCTAATTCAGTGTTTGCTGACAGAAATCTGTTGTGAAACAATTACTCGATTTTATATGCTATTGTCACATGTTAGGGGAATCTTTATTTACTAAAATACATTATTCAAATCATTTTTACTGTACAAACTTTGCCCTGACGGTCTGTGGAAGGGGAACCCGAATTCGCGGCCCCCGACAAGTAAGTTGATTTTCAGTTTCGTGGCTAATTCATATAAATAATTACGTGCACATTATTTCTTTGGCTCACTATTATAGTCTTCTCGTGACTGGAGGTTTAGTTTCCATCTCAAGCTGGTTTATGTTCGTGCCAGTCCCGGCGGCCGCGACGGGCCTGATCTGGTGCAAGCCACTGGCTGGGAGAACTCAAAAAATCACAAGTATAAACAACAAAGATTTAGGTTCTCCTGCCTACTTCACGGAAGAATACTTCGAATTTATCTCCAAACAGACCCCAAACTCCTGCTAATGACGGCCTCAGTGCCTAATTTTGAAGGCTACGGTATGTCCAAATACCAGTAAATTCGTAACAGCGAAATAAAACAACACATTTTATAAGAAATCGATGCATTTTTAAGGGTTTAACATCGAAGTTTGATGATTTATTGGTGTTAAACGATGAATTCAAGCGATAAGCTGACACCACTAACCCGTGTTGTAAACTGCTGAACAGACTGCGTGTGAAACTAATTAAGTCATTGGATAATTTCAACACCTCCGTCTAGGCCATGGGCCGTAGCTCCAGTCTTTTCATCTTGTGACCATTTTAGGGGGCAACTTGGAACTTTTCTTTATGGCTAGATATACCATTAAGCAATTGATATCTGAGAAGTTCCCACGTTTTAAGTTGCACATTTTTTGTAGAAAAACTGTTTTTTGTGAGTCCAAATGTTACATTATTAAACAAGAGGTAGCGCTAAATCCAACAAAAGACTAGCACAAGATGGCATTTTAGCCAATCACAAGTTCAGAAATTAAGTAACTGCAGACCTAATCTAACATGCTGTAAATAAATGCTGCATACACCTTCAAGCACTAAATTCATCTGATTTGCTGAGTTTCTCGAAAGTGACATGGGCAAAGAGCATTGACTGTGTGAAAGAATGACTTTCCCTTGGAGATGAAGACCGTAATGAGCACAATGTGTGTCACCAGTTAGCATTTGCATCAAGTAACTTCAGGGATTGGCGTGGCCGTGGGTATCAGGCAGTAGTATCACAAATCATTTTATACAAGCTTGCTTGCGTTACAAAGAGTGAAAGAGCAAAGAGGAAAGATTGCGAAACTATAAAGTATGCCGAGAATAGAACCCACTGATTACGACCAAGATGATGGTGAGTGTTAAATTTTTCGTGGGAGTATGATAAATTGATGCAAGTCACTGAGTCAGAGCCTCAGTAGGAAACAGGTCACTTCATACCCAAATCAACACGTACCCAAGTCAATTTTCAAAACTACGTAATTTGGCAAAGCAGTGATTTAAAAAAATCAATCAATCGTGCCATATTTATGAAAAACAACTCAATTTTACCCGTTACTTAGTGAATGAAAATGAAGTTTATTAGTTATTGCTTTTAGCACGGGTATTAGTTGACTTAGGTGCGAGTTGACTAAGGTACGAACTGACTGGAAAACCCTCACATGCACAACTCGTAAAAAGACTGTTCCCTGGATTCTGTGTCTGGCCTGCTTGTGTTTGGATCGATCATCCAGATAATTCACTGAATAATCCACCTTTGTGATGGTATTCAAATGCAGGTAGGGCACATAATCCAATAACAAGATGACCATTTTCTTCAGTATACATTGTTATTTTCTCTGTAACCATAATTCTGGGCATGGTGTAAGATGTCTATCAAAATTATACTTTTTGTAATGTCCAGGGATAGGGGAGAGGTAATCTCCATACTCGAAGCTCAGCTCGAAAACTAACCAATTGCATGCCACAATTCTAGTAAATTCACTTGAATTGTGCTCTGTGGATGGTTAGGCTTTGAGTATGAGTTTGGAGATTACACCCTGGGCCCAGGTGATTGGCCATCAATGTCATTATTGAAATCAAATAGATGTTGGAATGCCGTGCGGTTACCGATGAACAAAAAGCGCATCGCTCAAGACGTGGGAATATTTTAATATATTTTACTACCGACGCTAGTCGTTTTACTGTTTTAGTGTAGTTCTACTATAATGTAATTATTGACTACAGAAAGCACCTATATCTGGAGCACCACCTTTAACATTGTCAACCTACTTTTACTCTCAGACTTCGCTAAAAGGCGCATAGGTTCCTGTATTTCAGAAGTAGGTGCAGCTTCACCCATATGGTTGAAGAATAACAAAACACATAGCAAATATTCTGAGAACAGTCATTTTTATTGAGTTTTTACTCATTCAACATAGTTTTTTGTTGGTTTGCTTTCAAAGAATTTTTGTACAGTGTTGTTGGAACACTATCTTCAAAAGTTCTACTTTTTTGTGTTTTTTGATATAACTAAATTTATTTGAGTGAAAGTACATTTTAGAATACTTCCATGATTGTAAAGACTTGTGTGCATATCTGAAATTGTATGTTAACTTTCAAATTTGTTTTCAAGACCATTTTGCTTACAAACAAATGGGTATCTTTTTCACTTTTGAGCACAACACGTCAGGCCGTGTATATGCATGTCTCATTTTGAGTACTTACTATCAATGTTTTGGTCATTCTTTTTACTTCCATTCAGTTATTGCACTAAAGAATTGAGTACAATTCCACATCTATCATTTAGTAGGACAGGCCTACAATGCTTTCCATATTTTTAAACTCTGACAACGGTTTTTATTTTTGTTTTGCTTGGTTGTAGGTGGGTTATTTTTGGATGCTGCTATGGCAGGAAATGGCATTTACCTTTTGATCATAGTACAGGAAAGAGATCTGGTAGCACTCGAAGTCAAATACTATCGTTCTTGCTACAAAAGCTTCACAAAACTACTGACAAAACAGAAATCTAACGATAGTGGAATTTTCACAGATGTACTTCAAGAGTTTTGCTTTGAAGTTGTGGAGCAACGAATAATCTCGCATGGGGAAAAATTGCATTTGACTCTGTTAAAGTCACTCCTCGAGGAAACTTTATCCAAAAAAGCTTGTAATGTATGTGTCCGAACTAGAAGTCTGAAATTGAAATTACTGAGAATTTACCCTATTCTAACAATTCTTTAGTTCAAAACAGAATCAGAGTGAATTGTATTTAAACAAACATTTGTTCTTCTGTTAATGTTGGACTAAAATGCACTGAAATGTGCAATTGCCAAAACTGGGAATGTCAAAGTTAGTGATGAAATTGATGAGAAACAGTGTGATGGACTTGCATCCCAGCCGGAGGAACTTGGATAGACATCTCATCAAGTGACAGAAACCAGGGTAGTAATTGGTCCAGTGAGCCTGGCGATTTGTGAAATATTTTTCTATTTTCATATTTACATCTCTAGNTGTTCCTGCTTGTCCGAGCTATGAAGATGTGAAAAAAGCCGGTATAACGTTTTTTCGACTTCCTCGAGAGCCCGAAATGCTTAGGAAGTGGCTCGCGGTAGTGAAGAATGAAAGGTACGCAAGTATGAGGCCCTGAAACATCTCAATGTCTGCGGCCGGCATTTCGTCGACCTTGATTTCTCTGACGAATTCCGGCTTACCAAAGAACTATCCATACGTTCTGTTGCCTATGCATGTTCACAGCGCCTCTCTAGTATTTCTTGATCAGTGTATTCCGGTTCGAACTGATATCCTGTGAAACCTAACGATCCGTGAAGTCTTCGTCGGATGAGCTCTTCATTACGTCGGGATTGGCGCTGGGCGAGTTGCCATGTAGACGATTACTATTCTGCGTTCCGTTTCAAAATGAACTCATCCTAAAATGATCCTAACCAATGTTTATATGAAACTGAAACAAAGTCTGTCTCATTAGATACAATTGATGCCTTGTAGTGCTCGTGAGTGCAAATGTTTTGAGAAGCCAGCAAAGAATAAATCACTGCGTTACCGGCTTTTGATGCCGGTAACAAAAGTAACTGACAGGGTACGGAGGCCGTGTGAACGCATGCTAATTCAGTGTTTGCTGACAGAAATCTGTTGTGAAACAATTACTCGATTTTATATGCTATTGTCACATGTTAGGGGAATCTTTATTTACTAAAATACATTATTCAAATCATTTTTACTGTACAAACTTTGCCCTGACGGTCTGTGGAAGGGGAACCCGAATTCGCGGCCCCCGACAAGTAAGTTGATTTTCAGTTTCGTGGCTAATTCATATAAATAATTACGTGCACATTATTTCTTTGGCTCACTATCATAGTCTTCTCGTGACTGGAGGTTTAGTTTCCATCTCAAGCTGGTTTATGTTCGTGCCAGTCCCGGCGGCCGCGACGGTACTGATCTGGTGCAAGCCACTGGCTGGGAGAACTCAAAAAATCACAAGTATAAACAACAAAGATCTAGGTTCTCCTGCCTACTTCACGGAAGAATACTTCGAATTTATCTCCAAACAGACCCCAAACTCCTGCTAATGACGGCCTCAGTGCCTAATTTTGAAGGCTACCGTATGTCCAAATACCAGTAAATTCGTAACAGCGAAATAAAACAACACATTTTATAAGAAATCGATGCATTTTTAAGGGTTTAACATCGAAGTTTGATGATTTATTGGTGTTAAACGATGAATTCAAGCGATAAGCTGACACCACTAACCCGTGTTGTAAACTGCTGAACAGACTGCGTGTGAAACTAATTAAGTCATTGGATAATTTCAACACCTCCGTCTAGGCCATGGGCCGTAGCTCCAGTCTTTTCATCTTGTGACCATTTTAGGGGGCAACTTGGAACTTTTCTTTATGGCTAGATATACCATTAAGCAATTGATATCTGAGAAGTTCCCACGTTTTAAGTTGCACATTTTTTGTAGAAAAACTGTTTTTTGTGAGTCCAAATGTTACATTATTAAACAAGAGGTAGCGCTAAATCCAACAAAAGACTAGCACAAGATGGCATTTTAGCCAATCACAAGTTCAGAAATTAAGTAACTGCAGACCTAATCTAACATGCTGTAAATAAATGCTGCATACACCTTCAAGCACTAAATTCATCTGATTTGCTGAGTTTCTCGAAAGTGACATGGGCAAAGAGCATTGACTGTGTGAAAGAATGACTTTCCCTTGGAGATGAAGACCGTAATGAGCACAATGTGTGTCACCAGTTGGCATTTGCATCAAGTAACTTCAGGGATTGGCGTGGCCGTGGGTATCACGCAGTAGTATCACAAATCATGTTATACAAGCTTGCTTGCGTTACAAAGATTGAGAGAGCAAAGAGGAAAGATTGCGAAACTATAAAGTATGCCGAGAATAGAACCCACTGATTACGACAAAGATGATGGTGAGTGTTAAATTTTTCGTGGGAGTATGATAAATTGATGCAAGTTACTGAGTCAGTGCCTCAGTAGGAAACAGGTCACTTCATACCCAAATCAACACATACCCAAGTCAAATTTCAAAAGTATTTCAAAACTATGCAATTTGGCAAAGCAGTGATTTAAAAAATCAATCAATCGTGCCATATTTATGAAAAACAACTCAATTTTACCCGTTATTTAGTGAATGAAAATGAAAGTTTATTAGTAATTGCTTTTAGCACAGGTACTAGTTGACTTGGGTGCGAGTTGACTAAGGTACGAACTGACTGGAAAACCCTCACATGCACAACTCGTAAAAAGACTGTGTTCCCTGGATTCTGTGTCTGGCCTGCTTGTGTTTGGATCAATCATCCAGATAATTCACTGAATAATCGGCCCGTGTGATGGCATTCAAATGCAGGTAGGGCACATAATCCAATAACAAGATGACAATTTTCTTCAGTGTACATTGTTATTTTCTCATTAACCATACTTCTGGGCATGGTCTATCAAAATTATACTTTTTGTAATGTCCAGGGATGGGGGAGAGGTAATCTTCATACTCGAAGCTCAGCTCGAAAACTAACCAATTGCATGCCACAATTCTAGTAAATTCACTTGAATTGTGCACTGTGGATAGTTAGGCTTTGAGTCTGAGTTTGGAGATTACACCCTGGGCCCAGGTGATTGGCCATCAATGTCATTATTGAAATCAAATAGATGTTGGAATGCCGTGCGGTTCCTGATGAATAAAAATACAAAAGAGTCTATAGCACACCCTTGACATAGAGCGCATCGCTCAAAACTTGGGGATATTTTAATATATTTTACTACCGACGCTCGTCGTTTTACTAGTGTTTTACTTTAGTTCTACTATAATGTAATTAATGACTACAGAATGCACCTATATCTGGAGCACCACCTTTAACATTTTCAAGCTTTTTTACTCTCAGACTTTGCTAAAAGGTGCATAGGTTCCTGTATTTCAGATGTAGGTGCAGATTCACCCATATGGTTGAAGAATAACAAAACACATAGCAAATATTCTGAGAACAGTCATTTTTATTGAGTTTTTACTCATTCAACATAGTTTGTTGTTGGTTTGCTTTCAAAGAATTTTTGTACAGTGTTGTTGGAACACTATCTTCAAAAGTTCTACTTTTATGTGTTTTTTGACATAACAAAATTTATTTGAGTGAAAGTACATTTTAGAATACTTCCATGATTGTAAAGACGTGTGTGCATATCTGAAATTGTATGTTAACTTTCAAATTTGTTTTAAGACCATTTTGCATACAAACCCATGGGTATCTTTTTCACTTTTGAGCACAACACGTCAGGCCGTGTATATGCATGTCTCATTTTGAGTGCTTACTATCAATGGTTTGGTCATTCTTTTTACTTCCATTCAGTTATTGCACTAAAGAATTGAGTACATGTCAACATCTATCATTTTGTAGGACAGGCCTACAATCCTTTCCATATTTTTAAACTCTAACAACGGTTTTTATTTTTGTTTTGCTTGGTTGTAGGTGTGTTGTTTTTGGATGCTGCTATGGCAGGAAATGGCATTTACCTTTTGATCATAGTACAGGAAAGAGATCTAGTAGCACTCGAAGTCAAATACTATCGTTCTTGCTACAAAAGCTTCACAAAACTACTGACAAAACAGAAATCTAACGATAGTGGAATTTTCACAAATGTACTTCAAGAGTTTTGCTTTGAAGTTGTGGAGCATAGGGAAATATTGCATTTGACTCTGTTAAAGTCACTCCTCGAGGAAACTTTATCCAAAAGAGGTTGTAATGTATGTGTCCGAACTGGAAGTCTGAAATTGAAATTACTGAGAATTTACCCTATACTAACAATTCCTTAGTTCAAAACAGAATCAAAGTGAATTGTTGTTAAACAAACATTTGTTCTTCTGTTAATTTTGGACTAAAATGCACTGAAATGTGCAACTGCCAAAACTGGGAATGTCAAAGTTAGTGATGAAATTGAGTCAGATGATGAGAAACAATGTGATGGACTTGCATCACAACCGGAGGAACTTGGATAGACATCTCATCAAGTGACAGAAACCAGGCTAGTAACTGGTCCACTGAGCCTGGTGATTTGTGAAATATTTTTCTATTTTCATATTTACATCTCTAGTAATGGCTTTTTGTCTTGTTAATTTCTCTGCATTTAGTACTTCATCCAATTGCATTAGTTGCTATTCTATACATTTGTCGTCACTTTTTGAAAAATTGTATGCTTTGGACTTGTAGCAGTGATTGTTTTTGTATAACAGATGAGTAAATATGTGATAAAATAAAAGTGAGTCATAGACAGTTTGATAATTATAGTTTTACCAACGGTAAAAACAACATAGAACACTATGAATGGTAGTTCCATATTTCACCAACAGGTGGCACCCATAAATTCACATTTCTTCCATAATTTTATGTTTTAATTGAAAAATATAACAAAGTATGTGTTTATTATGACTTAATACAGCCTTTAGTAATATTATCTGCAGTGTCACCCTTCATGGACTCTTAATTTTCTTCTTTTCTAACTTTTTTTAATTTGCTGAATCGGCACAATTTTAACATCAAATTTCACAAAAATGTGCCAGTGTAAACACGGGAACGTTTTTGATTCATAAAGTTTAATGATTTGTGACATCAAAAACACCTGAATTAAATTGCCCCCCCAAAAATGGTCACATAAGTGGTTTTCTAGGCCTCCTGTGGCCTTCGGCCCATGGCCTAGTCTGCCGTCAGTTGTCAGGTAACGTAACGGAACATGCCGTTATCGAGTAGAACTACTCGATCTAAATTGACACAAAATAGGTTGTTTTTTGGGTGGCATTCTCCTTTAACCCCAGAACCAAAGTAGTTAACACCATCTAAAAACTAGATTTTGACGTTAAAATACATGTCAACAAGTTAACTCTTTGATTTAAAAGTACATATCCACAAATTTTGGGCAACTTAAATTTATCTATTTCTACTAATTACTTAATCAATACTTATTCCGACAAACACTAAAAAATCCCCCATGAACCTAATCGAACACTATTTGAATATCTGCGTGCAATACAGTGTCAGGTATTGGATACTTTGAAAGAGGTGTGTGGTTAGACTCCATTTGCTGGAAAACAACACAGCAGAAGCTGTTGTATTCTATACATGCGGAGGCCACTGAGCTTCTCTCTGCCACATTATGTTCGCACAACAATCCGACCCCATGCTCTGCTATAATGGGAATAGCACCAAGCTAATTTGATTGACGAGTTTGTTCACTACAGTTTGACACGTGAAACATACATTCACAAATAGATCTGTACATGAGAATTTGAGGTATGGTAATAAAGACACATTGCGTGTATGTAGTTCGCGGTATTACCACCAACACATTTGTGTGCGGTGAAATACTGTAACTATAAAAACGGACGTTCGACAAAGAATGAATACTAAATACAAAAAATTGGATGACAATGCCAAGTAATACTTAAAATCATTGATAACAGCACATATCTCAGGTGATATTTTTGTTTCCTAACTCAAGCATGTATCACTACGGCAACTGCCATGCGTAGCGTAAACCCGGCAAAAGGTGATTCCCTTACACTAGCCTGTAACCGTGCGAAGCCAGCATTGATGTACTTACAATCCCGCACGAAACTCGAAAGCGTACTTATATAGGTACACACAGGAGTACAAAAAACGTTAGATAATAGTATCCAAATCGTGTGCTACATGTACGTCTCGATGTTTTCTCGATTTTTATGATTTTTGACAGAGATGTGGCTTCACATTCTCCCCCTACTACGTCAGCATACATGTACATGTATGCACACCCCATAGAAGGTATACATGTCATAGGCCATGGGCCGTAGGCCACAGGAAGCCTAGAAAACCACTTCTGTGACCACTTTAGGGGGCAATTTAATCCAGGTGTTTTTGCTGTCACAAATCATTGTAATTTATGAATCAAAAACGTTCCCGTGTTTACACTGGCACATTTTTGTGAAATTTGATGTTAAAATTGTGCCAATTCAGCAAATTCTACCTGGAATAAAAAAGTTTGAAAGGAAGAAAATAAGGTTTCCAAAAAGGATGATACTGCAGATAATATTCCTACTGGCTTTATTAAGTCATAATAAACTCATACTTTGTTATGTTTTTCAATTAAAATGTAGAGTTATGGAAGAAATATGAATTTATGGGTGTCACCTGTTGGCGAAATATGGAACTATCATTCAGAGTGTTTTATGCTGTTTTTACTGTTGGTAAAACTGTAATTCTCTAATTGACTACGTCTAACCTTTACTTTATCACACATTTACAAAAACAATCATTGCTACAAGTCCAAAGCATACAATTTGTCAAAAAATGAAGACAAAAGTATAGAATAACAACAAATGCAATCAGATGAAGTACAAAAGGCGGAGAAATTAAAAAAATAAAAAGTCAATACTAGAGAAGTTAATATGAAAAAAGAAAAAAATTTCACAAATCACCAGGCTCACTGGACCAGTTACTAGCCTGGTTTCTGTGACTTAATGAGATGTCTATCCAAGTTCCTACGGCTGGGATGCAAGTAGATCACACTGTTTCTCATAATCTGACTCAATTTCATCACTAACTTTGACATTCCCAGTTTTGGCGGTTGCACATTTCAGTGCATTTTAGTCCAGAATTTACTTAAGAACAATGTTTGTTTAACAACAATTCACTCTGATTCTGTTTTGGACTAAGGAATTGTAGAATAGGGTAAATTATCTATTATTTCGATTTCAGATTTCCAGTTCGGACACATACATTTTTACCTCTTTTGGACAAAGTTTCCTAGAGGAGTGACTTAAAAAGAGTCAAATGCAAAGTTTCTCCATGCGGTCCACAACTTCAAAGCAAAACTCTCGATATACATCTGTTAAAATTTCACTGTCGTCAGATTTCTGTTTTGTCAGTGGTCTTGTGAAGCTTTTGTACCAAGAACGATGATATTTGGCTTCGACTGTTACCAGATCTCTTTCTTGTAATCTAACAAAAAGACCACGGCATTTTCTGGCTTAGCAGCATCTAAAACCAACTCACCTACAACGAAGCAAAACAAAAATAAAAACCGTTGTCAGAGTTTAAAAATATGGAAAGCATTGTAGGCCTGACCTACAAAACGATAGATGTTCACAATTCTTTATCACAATAACCGAATGAAAGTAGAAAGAATGACGGAAAGACAGATAGAAAACACTCAAATTAAGACAAGGCCTAGCCGGCTGTGCTCAAAATTGAAAAAGATATCCATGGGTTTCTATGCAAAGTGGTCTTGAAAACAAATTTTTGTTTGAAAATTAACATACAATTTCATATAAGCACACAAGTCTTTACAATCATGGAAGTATTCTAAATTGTGCTTTCCTTCAAATAAATGTTGTTATTTCAAGTAACACATACACTGTAAAAGTGGAACTTTTGAAGATAGTGTTCCAACAACACTACACAAAATTAATTTGTAAGCAAGCCATCAACAAACTCTGTTGAATGAGTAGAAACTCAATAAAAAAATGACTGTTCTCAAAGTATTTGCTATATATTTCGTTAATCTTCCACCATGTATGTGTGAAGCTGCACCTAAATCTGAAATTCAGGCACCTATGCACCTTTTAGTAAAACCTGTGAGTAAAAGTAGCTTGAGAATGTAAAGGTGGTGCTCCAGGTATACAGTAGGTGCATTCTGCAGTCAATAATAATTACTTTGATGGGCAATCACCTGGGCCCAGGGTGTAATCTTCAAACTCAGACTCAAAGCCTAACCATCCACACTGCACAATTCAAGTCAATTTGCTCGAATTGTGGCATGCAATTTGTCAATTTTCGAGCTGAACTTCGAGTATGAATATTAGCTTTCCCCCCACCCCTGGGCATTACAAAAAGTATAATTTTGATAGACATCTTACAGCATGCCCAGAGTTATGGTTACTGAGAAAAAACAATGTACACAAAAGAAAATGTTCATCATTGGGTTATGTGTCCTACCTGAATTTGAGTGCCATCACACGGGACTATTTTCAATGAATTACCCGGATGTTCGATTCAAACACAAGCAAGCCAGACACCGAGTACAGGGAACACATTCTTTTTACCAGTTGTGTGTATGAGGGATTTCCAGTCACTTCGTACATTAGCCAACTTGCACCCAACTCGTACCTGCTAAAAACATAACTAATATATTTTCATTATCATTCAATAAATAACGGGTAATATTTAGTCGTTTTGCATACATATGGCATGATTGATTGATTTTAATCACTGCTTTTCCAAATTAAATAGTTTTGAAATACTTTTGATATTTGACTTGGGTACGAGTTGACTTGGGTTGGAAGTGACCTGTTTCCCATTGAGGTACTGACTACACTGTCACGGACTCAGTAACTTGCGTAAATTTGTCATACACCCAGAAATAAATTAGCACTTACCATCATCTTGGTCATAATCAGTGTTTCTATTCTTGGCATACTTTGTAGTTTCGCAATCTTTCCTCTTTGCTCTTTCAATCTTTGTAACGTCAGAAAGCTTATATAACATGATTTGTGATACTGCCTGGAGCCCACGACAATCCCGTGAAGTTACTTGATGCAAATGCCAACTGGTGACACACACTGTGCTCATTACTGTCTTCATCTTCAAGGGAAAGTCATTCTTTCACACAATCAATGCTTTTTGCCCATGTCAGTTTCGAGGAACTCAACAGATCAGATGAACTTACTACTTCAGAGTGTATGCAGCATTCATTGACAGCATCTCCTGAGGGAGCCGCCATGTTAGATTAGGTCTGCAGTTTCTTAATTTCTGAGCTTGTGATTGGCTTAAGATGCCATTTTGTGTTAGTCTTTTGTTGGATTTAGAGCCACCTCTTATTCAATAATGTAACATTTAGATTCGAAAAAACTGTTTTTCTACAAAAAATGTACAACTTATAACGTCGGAACTTTTCAGGTATCAATTGCTTAATGGTATATCAATCCATACAGAAAAAATTAAGTTGCCCCCCTGACATGGTTAAAGGATAAAACGACTGAAGGTACGGCCCATAGCCTATCACACGTGTTGAAGTACTTATAGCATGGATGATGCCTGATTTTGTTAAAGTTTGATGGTTAATTTGAGATAGGAACAAGACAAAAATTGCACCAATTTTACGCATCTCAGATAGGTTATTTTGAAAAATGAACAACTAAAATGTATGGACTTTTCACATCAATTTTCAAAAATAAACCCGTTAACCAGCCAGCTATGCAGTACACTGTACGTAAATACATCGTACAGGTAAAATCTGGACCCGGCAATCACGATGATTAATGGTTGTTTGTCAGGGGGATGATCTGTGACAGCTGGTTCAGATATTGATCATCGGTAAGGCAAAAAAGGGTTGTTGATTCTAGGGAGAGATCCGTAGACGCAAAAATGTCGTAAAGGAAACTTGGTGCAATCGCGTGCTTTGCTTGCGGTACGAAGCGATATCTCGCGATTTTTGCGCATGCTCACATCAAATTTCAGTCAAGTTTCGAACTTTTTGAAGATGCAATCAAAGTTTTAAGTCGTCCACCCGAAAGTTAAGCCTGGCACAAAAAATTGCATTACCATTGAAACTATTTTTATGCGTGTAACGAACAAAAAATGACTGAGTCTGAGTCTAGTCCGAGGTCGCACTTATTGCCCGATACTCGAATTTGAGATGGAATGTGGTCCCCCGGGCTTGGTTAGAAGTATTTCGGTGCGCTTTTGCTGCCAATGTATCTTAATTAAGTCAACAAAACTCAAGTCGTAATTTATCTAGAATGTGCGAATTATGCATAAAATCATTCATCTTTTAGAATGCACATTCAGTTTGCATTGCCGGAGAATGAGAGAAAACTGCTCGAGAATAGGGCGTCACACATGCCAGTTATGTGATATATTGTAAAGCAAAAAACTATTCCGGCAATGCAATGGGGGAGGGGTCGTGGAGTGCAAGCACAAAATTGTTAGCGAACGGGATGAAGGGTTAAATTCAGTGACAACCTGTGGACACTGCAGTGAACAGGGAGAGCCAAACGCAAAATTGAAATGAGCTTCGGCCGGTGAGAAGATTTTTCTGCAATGAACAAAAAGTACGTGGTCACTAGTCCAATGTAGCGCTCCCTGATTTTGAAAAGCAGGCAACCAATCATTGAATAACGGACCAAAATTATTTAGTAAATGAAATGGAATCTCCAAATTCATGACCACTAGCAAGTGCATGGTCTAAAAGACAAGAAAATGATCGAATTGATTAAGTTTGCTCACCTTAATTTCTTTTGCATTAAGCCATTCTATAACAGCGTCAACAGTGTCTTTTTTTGGTCGATCATCACCGATCTCTTGAACTAAACTATCGACATTAAAGTCGTCAATCAAACGAGACTCAAACAAACGGTTAGCCCATAATGCGTTTTCTTTGTTCGATTCCAATACAACGTAAATCGCCTCCGCGCCACAAGTTTTCAAATACGCCCACAACGATGTTTCAACGTCCTCAGTTTTTGTGAGAAATAACTTGTGCCCTATGTACAAAATTCGTTTACCTTTCAGTAGCCGATAACGCACAAGTTGCTGAGACATACTGCTTCCGTTAGACGAGAGTCGGTAACGAACGGTGGTAGCACTTGCAATTGCTCTAAGTTCGTCGCACAGGTTTATATATTAACGCAGTCGCACGTACCTATACAGTGATTTGTCAAGTGTAATAGTCATGGAATCGGGGGGGGGCTGAATCTGGATTTACCGGAGTAGTCCGTTAGCAACCCTTGAGCATTTTTAGACATGAAAGCGGATGGGCGTGAGGTGTCTTACATCTCTTGTGGCGTCTTTTTATTGCCCGTCGCACCTTTCGTCCGACTCGAACGAAATTCGCACACGACGTGTAGATCTGGAAGTCCTGGAAGCCTATTGTTTTTAGTCATGATCGGATTCAAAATGGCGGACGTTGCGGCCATTTTGTTTACGGTTTCAGATTCAATTGCTCATAGAGACCGCATTTTTCAACGTACAGAACTGAAACTTAGTATGATTATTACAGAATACAAGTAC
This sequence comes from Phoronis australis, assembly GCA_002633005.1. NCBI lineage: Eukaryota > Metazoa > Phoronida > Phoronidae > Phoronis > Phoronis australis. The sequence continues at coordinate 39,105 of NMRA01000076.1, read as the reverse complement.
TACAACTGCGCGGTGAATCGTTATTTTCCGGTCAAAGATGGCGGAAATATTGGCCGTGGCGCTTGCGCACCTCGATATCTGGCCGAAAACGTTTTCTGCTGTAGAGGGCGCATTGGGGAACCAATCACTTTCAATCTCGTCACCTGTTTGTTTCGTTTGATTGGCTTTTGTAAAAGTTTGTTTAACCGGAAGTCACTTTCAAGATGGCGGCTCTGGCGCATTTTCAGTCCGGCCATTTTCGATCGTTCTGCGGTCGCATTTTTAACGGGAAGAGCAAGTGACGTGCATTTTTGCATGTGGATTCCTTGAAGTATGCTCTTTTAAAAGTTTTGCGATAACGTTTCTCTCAGACTTACCGTTTTCGAGTTATTTGACTTTGAATTTCAAAAAAACGCAAAATTTCAGTTTTTTCGAAAAAAATTCGGAATTGTGTGTTACCATCAATTTAGATAGAGTTTTGAACGGGCTTTCAGATAATGTTTCTCGGTTTTCGCTAGGAAGTCTACTTTTCGAATTGTTCGAGATTTTCTAATTTCGCTGTTCCTTTGTTGACAGCTCTTGCTGCATTGATGTTGGTTTATCTTTCATTGAACAAGACTGCAGCCTATTTCTTAGTTATTTCTTCACTAGTCACATGAATGTCATCGTGTCGTTCATAATTGCCGCCTTCATCGTCATCATCGTCGTCGTCTTCCCCCTCGTCTTCTTTTCGGTTAATTTCGCCAAGTGTCACTCCTCCGAGCGCTCTCGTTTTTTTACTTATCTGTATTCACTATTAGTCGATGGTATATTACTCGTTAAATATATTTTTGTGAGCATACAGCACACATCACGATTTTTTGTCCGACGGGTCGGTTAGGAGTCGATCCGTCGGCAAATTAGCCGACGGGTCGGCTCTACTGTCGGCCATCAGCCGACTAGCTAGAGTAGCAGTTGCGTAATTGATTGTCTGGTCGATATCGCAACGTGCCGTTGCATATTTGTCTCGGCACAGGGTCACATAAGTCTACCCAGGCTTACTATATCTCCATTAGGTGAGTTGACATCGCTTGTGTAACACCACTGTTGAAGGCTGAAGGCAAGCGGTAACATTGGGCAGTGGACTATGGACAATGCAACAAGTTTTGGACAACAAAACGTGAGAGCGCTTATCAGAAATGCCAAGCACATGCAGCGTTTTAGGACAGAGACGTTGGCATTTCCGCATGTCCACAGAAGTGCTTTGAGCAGTGTGTACAAATTTGTTCATTTTGCTTTTCTACAAGAATACGGCCAACACGGTGTTCTGAAAAGCCCACTTTTTGGGACATTTTCAAAAATTAATATGTTTGGTTGATGCATTGAGTCAGTGCCCCGATGTCGTACTTCAAATGTACACGTGGACAGAAAACGTGTCTGCGTAAAGAAACAGTTGCGTTTTCAAAACTTTCACAGTCGTGTGTTTTCAGGGTGCTATATTATCAACCGAGGCCAAGTACAAAGCATGTCTTCAAAATTTAGATAAACAAAGTTTAAGGCATACCAATAACAGGGTCACTGACTCGGAACACGATCTTAGGCATACGTATATTGTAATATCGGTTGAATTGCATGTAACAACTGTGAATAGCACGTACGCGTACAATAAGCAATTCACATTTATGTCTGATCACAATTCTTCCAACTGCTTTGAAAACAAACAATCATTTTCATAATTTTTGGAAAGAACGTGAACTAAAACGATAGGACAAACACTACATATGATTGTCCAGATTCTTTATTTGAAGACCGCACGTGCGTTTATCGACCAACAAATGCAAGAAAACATGAAACAACTGCCACAGAATTACAAGGGATGATAAGAGAGCGTTTCAAGCTTCATGCATATTACATCATACCTCATCTCTGTAAAACTTGTTATCAATTATGGTAGAAAAATTATTTGTATCATTGCCAAAAGACGTTAACCAAAGTGGTCACTGTCTGTAACAGTTCTGTCTACATTGTTGATGAATAAACGTCGGTCGAAATCAATTTTTATAACATTGATGCATGCCAAAGGTTTGAAATCGCTCCCTCTTAAGAGTTTTGACTTGCCCTGGTGACCACTAGAATCGATGCAATAACCACATACAGGTTGTTTTTTAACCTGTGTCATGAAAATTGTATGCGTTTTCGTTTGCGAGAGTGTTCCTTTTGAATCACTGGGTTAATCATTTTTACGCTCTACATGAAAACGCAGACTACCTGGCCAACTTTTTTTTAGGATAACATGTACCGAGTTACTCTGAAGACTTCATTTTCAGAGTTTTACCCCTTGGAGTAGGCGAGAAACGCGAAGTATTGTGTTCTTACTCCAAAGGGCTCGGAAGGCTCTAGTCTTGGTGCGAAGCTGTTTACTAAATTAAATATACAACTTTGCGCCGATGTGGGTAAAAACTAACCACATAAAATCTTCTTTGAGTAATCCAAATTATTTACCGGAGTTGCAAAAATTGGTTTTCTACCGTTATTCTGTTGCTAAAATTGTAGTGTGATCTTTTGCGTCGGCTTTCGGCGCATTGAAATATTGCGTCACTTATTAACCAGTTTCTTTTTCCCATTTTCTTCAATCAAACGTTCTTTCTCGAGGTTGCGTAAACGTCATGATAACAAATGATCAGAATTGGTTTCACTTCAATATAATTTTTAACAATTTTGATATCACAGGGCTGTAGGAAGCGGGGGGGGGGGGGNNNCGGAGGGCAGGGCCCGCCCAAAAAATTTTCAGGGGGTTAAACCGGGGCAACCGACATAGGCGTGGGACCGGGGACAGTCGAGAAAAGAAAGACTGCGAAATACGGATAAGAGAGGAAATTCAAGAGAACATTTAACAACTGCATCAGTGCATGGTTTATCTTTTGAGGACTCTGGCCAGGGTCTCCGCTTTTGCAGCACAGGTCGTCTAAACGCACTTGAAAACGTGCACGAAATCACTCATACATATACTTCGAGAAATCGAGAAAATTTGTAAAGCGAAGCTTTTGCGGAGTGTACTATTTTACTGGAATTTTAAATTCAATAAGTCAAGTTTGTGAATGGAAAACTATATTTTTCCAGATGCCCCTCATTGTCAAGGGATAATGGAGACAACTTTCGCTTTATTTTTTTGCTCGAAACTATATATTACTTGAGAAAAATTGATGACCTGACAGATAACATGAATTGCTGTGCATTTCCACATTTTTGTGTTTTTATTGACAAATAAGACTCCGCTCACGTAGAGAGGACCCAATGTTGGAATGGATTACCTCTATTTTCCTGTTTTTTGTGAAATCGTGCAACCGGCTTTCATGTTGAAGGAGGCCACTCCCTGCATCGTTTTGGGACCACACGACGGTGGAATGCACTGTAACTCGTTTTTAAAGCTTAATGATGTTTAGCCTTTCTTCTTAAGGTGACCCATTTCAGACGGTACCCTCTCTCGGTGGAGCAGCTCGGGGGAAAATTCCTTGTCCCTCTATACATGTAAATCCAACACTGCCGAGTATTCACGATGGAACTTGAGATTGCACAAAAGGACCATTTCCGATGGTTAGTTATAAAATGAATTTTTGTTCTTCAAAACTGAATTGATTATTTGTCCTGATTCGCGTGCACGTCATGACTGACGTAACCACGTTAAAAATAAGATGTACATGTAACCATGCAGTAGGCCCGGCGCGCAGAATCTCAGTGATCCACGCGGGAACTGAATTTGAACTCCAAGCGTTCATGAGGTGTGTACATGTTTGGGACACATCCTTTTACCAATCCACCAGAAACTGGACTCTAGGCATTTTGAAACAGCCCCAAAGACAATGTACCAGGGACTTCGGGACCTCACCTTTTCAAGAAAACTCCTTCAAAGAATGGCCACAATAGAACAAAGACTTCCAGAAACTGCCGGGATCACAATAAAACGAATGGTGACTTCAGAGCGAGCGCAGACGGCCGGTACGAGCTGTTTGTCTCAAGTGAATCACAGCTGAGCTGACCAGCAAATAACTTTAGTTCATCGGGAATTTCGTATTTTCACACTGTATCTCAGCTATAGCTACATGTAGGCCTACTTGAGGCAGCTCCTCGCTACCGGTCAGTGCACTGGTCCAAGGCCCATTCTTACTCTCCGTGTTGGTTCACGGTTACTCAAATTTTGGTGGCTTCCTCGCCGGGATTTTCCCAGGGGCGGATGCAGGATTTTGAGCTGAGGGGAGGGTAGAGTAGGCCTTAATAGCCAGGGTTTTCGCACCCCGAACTGCCAAAT
>NMRA01000076.1:21283-34512 GCA_002633005.1 Phoronis australis | reverse complement strand
TACGGCCTTTCTAAAAGACGACATACCTTTCTTTGTTACAAAAGGCGGAGAATTACGCAAGAAAATGACGTCGGATATTTTTCGTTTAAACGGCTGTAACGGGCAAGGTGAGTGTCAGTTGACTCCCAGATTTTGCATGCACACCCGCCGGTCTTTAGCTCATGTTGATACAAGTTTCACGACGAGGTGACAAGCGTAACTATTCGGGTTGTGTGCAATTTCGTGGTCCTGTCAGACCTCAATACACAGTAGCACCTTGCTGTGTCTTGACGAGTCTTCATACAGCTAGCTGGCTAGATAGGAAGGCTCTAACTTCGAAACTACTTTTTACTCCGAAAGAAACAACAAATTCAGAATGATGATGGATCATGGATGACACTATAACCGATCACATTCTTCAGTTTTCATGCGCCCAGTTCTTAACATGTGCGCTAAAATAAACTTTTTTTCTATTGCTGTACCAACATATTAAGAAACTGTACAAAAATAAACAATAATTACCTGTGGGAAAGTGCAACATACAGAGTGATGAAGTGATGATCAAGAGCAATAACGGATGAGCGCAAATGCGTGCTACTTGTTAAGCATTCTCTGGCATGAAAACACTTGAGGTCGTAAAACATCCAGTGCAGTATTCGGATTTTTATGCAAATTTACTGTAACATTTCGAATTTCTTGGTCGTTGATACTTTTATGTATAGTGTATAAAAAGTATCATATCTAGAGTTCGAAGTTATGTTTCCGCGATATCATTTAATGTTTGATTTTACCACGCCGTCAGCAATTCAGCGTAAAGTTTACATTGGTGTAAATCCATGCAATTCGTATTTATAGACTGGTTGTCGACCAATTTCCGACCGGCAGGTCGGACAAAAATTCGTGATGTGTGCTGTATGGACCCGTCTTACTCTTTTCCCTCTCATTTCGGTCTATTTCACGTCGTTTTCCCAGCCTTCGTATCGGTCTGTTGTTATCACGTCCCTTGAGTTTTGATCAGCTCTTGGCTCTCATAGGCTGATGGTTGTCACGTATCCTTAGGCGTTTTCTTTGTTATTGTAATATCGTTTTCACTTCACCTTTGTTCCGGCCATATTGTCTTAGGCTCAAAAACTTTCATTCCCCCCCTCTACCACCCCGTTTTCGTCATGCTCTCGTACTTCCACGTGGCCGGCGCTTTTTTATTGCCCATCTTATCAGAGATTATTATTTTTTATTTTACTGATCTGTATTCACTATATTTACTTGTAATTGTATTAGTCATAATAAATGACCTTATATCGCAAACTTCGGCCACTGGTAACGAGCTTGCGACGCACGGCGTATCATTTATCTGTTATTCGAGACATACGTCGATCATAAATGAAAATTAAGCCTGCCCATCATGCAATCTGAATTCAATTTTAGCTTATAACTCTCAGATTATTTTACTTTTTCCACCTATTGTCCAGGGTCTGGGAATTTAATGAAGCAAGATTCTTGGTGGATACGTCGCCTGACCACTATTCAAAGTTGTATCTGAAGCTGCAATAGTAGGCACCACATGCAAAGTATTTTGATATTTTCACTGTTGTGTCCAAAATATTTAGAGACGACTCGACTATGCTCACAAGCCAGACAGCGCGTGAGACTCGGTCCGTCACATTGATGATGAACGCTATGTAAACAAAAGCACGGTGTTCTTATGGAAGCCGAGGAATATTCAGAATAAAATTTGAAAATTTAAATACTAACGAGGTTTTAAAATATTGGCGTAAAATAAAGCAATATAAATATGCGATCCTTGCATTGCTTAAACGGTCATATAAGCCATTGCAATACAAAATTCCTAATGGCTGAAATTCTCACGGAGTGCTGCCGGGGCCTGGGAGGTTTTGCTGGCTCAGTGGAAAAGACAATCACTAAAATGTATAAAGTTTAGACAATGATATTATACAGCAAAGTTCGTCGCTATAATTGTATAGTACAGTACCTATTTTTCAGTTGTTTATAAACCGACAAGACGTTCAGCTGTCAAGGGTGCCGCTCCTCCGGCGCGCCATTACATTACTGTATTCCCCAAGTTTTTAGTATGGGTCTAAAAATTCCTTGACACGACTCCACTTGATTTATTCTAACAAAAAGACTTGAGGCATGCGTTCGTGTACTAAGTAGAAAAAAATTAATAGAAACCCATGGAAATCGATGAGTATACAAACAGCAGTATAGCGTGCATGTAAAGTCGTGGCATTTTACGCAACAATTGAGCAATGGAACCGTACAGTACATGTTTGTGTACATGTACACATTCGGAATTGAGGGCACAGGCCAGTTTGAATAAAAGTTGAGAGCAAAATTTTGCAAAACTATGGAGTTATAGAAACTGACATGTTAGCGTCAAGTATTTCAATGAAAAAAGAAGAATGTACGACACCAAAAACACCCTGTACTGGTTTAAGACACGCTCATATACATCGGTTAGCCTCGTGTGCCTGTGAACACCACTCAAGGCTTGGGCGGCCGAAGCCGGAGGTCGAAGTATGCATTTGCACAGAACCAATTTCCCGAAAGGTGATTGGAATTGTCCACATCAGGTTATACCAAGGAGAAATAATACATTAATATGGAGACGTTTGTCAGGGGTGCTGTGGTGTCTTTAGTGTTAATTACCCTAGTACCTAATTTATCTTAGCGTGGTGAACTGGTAATTTGTACGGTTTGAAACGACATAGTCTCACAGTTCAAACAGTTGTGTCATAGACTCTGTTATAAAATAACACAACGCGGAAGTTTTCAGTTAAAAGGCAATCGTATTTTTAAATTTTACCAATATTAATGTTTACACCAATCAATATGCGCCTTTTATCCGACCAGGATGTACGGAATTGCAGATTTTTTTCTGTTAATAACAAGCACACTTTCATCTGATTGTCCATCCAGAACGAGAAGGACAACAAAAATGCTGACACAGATACGACACATTGAGATACTGTAACCATTTCAGGCAATCAAGTTTTCATTGATTACAAAATATATTTATTTCAAAATATAACCGTCACGCAGTAAAATCTCACCGTGACAGTAAAAGGGAAATGTCCAGCTGGTACAAAGTTTCTGTACCGTACTGGTATATGCTCTCTACTTCAGCAAAAGTCAGATTTCAACCAACTCTAATATAATCCCTCAATTCAGTTGGATCCGACATTTACTGGAACACAAATCTGTTACTAGGTACACTTAGGCCTATATTGACAACGCTCCGCCATAAAATAAATATGACAAAACTCAACGGTCATAAACTCTAACTGCCCTGTCCTACATACCCAGGAATAATACACTGTAAGTATCAGAAGACCATAAACAGGACAGAATATAAAAAAAGGTTTTCCTCAAGTAAGACAGTTGCAGATTTTAATAGCTTGGCAGGCTACATAAAATTTGTTCCATCTCTTGAAATCTACAAAATGAATCCATCTAGCGTTCCAATATAACATTGTGGGGTGTAGCATTCTTGGGTTATCCCTTCTCTCGATCTTGCCCTTTTGCTAATAATCGGACTAAGAAAGCAAGTCAAGTAAAAGTTCATGAAACATGGACTTAAGTGGGTGTTCTAGGAATCAAATGAACATGAACAATATTGTTTCTGCGATCGGTTTCTCACCCACTAAATCATTTTATTTCAGTTTCAATTTTTAAACCTTGCAAGACCAAAAATTATATCATTGATTCTGGATCTAATCTTTATACTGGAAATCAAACTTTATTTTTCATGTTTTCTGCTATAACTCACCATAGTCTACAGGTAGTTCATATATAAACGAAATTGTGTTCGCCTTCGTGTGATGCATGCACTTAGATGCTCTTCTATTCAAGTTTGACTGAAGTCTGACTTAGGCTAGAAAGCAGGTACAATATCATTTTTATCCATACTCCCTATAAAACAATATAGTAAGTGTCTGGTAAACTGATGAAATGAGTAAACGTCCTCAATGTTTTCTGTACAAAAACAAAACAACTTAAGCAAAACAACGGATGGCTAAATGAGCTACACAGTGACCGCAATCAAAATTTATCATTCGAAATCAAAGATCAGAGTGATGAGCAACAACTGTGTTCACTGTAACTTATAGTATTAATAGAATGAGTCCATACACACCATACACACGTCAGAGTGACTCCACAGCAAGCTAATTGTACAAGAAATGCAATTGTGCAGTACACTTCAAGTATTTGCGCCATGTAAACGAGAATAGCTAGAATGTGGTAAGACCACTCTTTCATTCTGCGACACTTTACTGAATCGAAACACTTGTGCCCTGTCATACAGAAAGCAACTACTGTACCACTGTTTCCGACACATAGGTTTAAGGTAACCCTGTCGCTTGCAAGCAACTCAACAGAAAACAAAGACAGAAACATACCTGGATTTTTTGCTGTGCTAACATAAGAGTAAATCCAAAGTGAACAGTTATTCTTAAATTAAAATTTCAATCACGGTTTTAAAACGACTTACATAAAGAGACAATTTCGTAAGCTAAGAGATAACAAGACCAACTTGAAAACCATGTCATTCCTGGCATAAAAAGAGGGTCCGAGAGACTTTTGAGCGATGACAGGCAAACAAATGGACCAAAACACACTCAATAAGACAAAAATTATGACAAAATAACAACATTGTGGTACTGCACAACTTTGATCAAACTGCAGAAGAATCTGGCCTATATAGATGACTTTACGTCCGAATAACCTAGGAACTTATTTTTACGCTTGAATAATCTGATTTGTTCACGTTTCATAGAGTTTAGTATTCTTTTTTTTCTTCAACAACAAGATTTTTAAATGTCGCCTGTAAATTATTAGTTTTTTGTTCTCATTATTCACAAGTTGATAAAGTCTTTAGTAGTTGGAATTTTGACCTTTCCTTTCTGTTTAGTCCGTTTTAATTTTATTAGTGAAATATATATTTTCCCATAGCCAAATTGTTTTCATTTATAGAAAGCTCTTTAGAAACTTCAGAGCTCAACATTTTTCAGAGAAATGTAGCTTATCAGATTTTAGGCGTGTTCCCTGTAACAGAATCTAAAATAAAAGAGTGTGAAACAACCAGATGACTATTTAGGATTGCCACTTTTTGAGCCAGGGGATAGTTTGATTTGCTGTTATAAGAATCAAACACAAGTACGATTTTATAGCTGATCCAAACTTAGTGAGAGAGGGAATAATTCTTTCGGACTTTGCCACTTTATCCTGTCATCATAGCGTGGGCCTCATTTTGCGTTACTTTTGGCCATCATCTGATCCTCTTCTCGGTGTGTGATAAGATCTCCTTGAGAAAGAATTAAGTTTACATATAGTAGGCAAACTGTTGTTTGCAGCTTGGTAGAGATACTTTTTGTTGTCTTCAGTCCGAAATTAGAGATGAAGGTCAGTGTCGAATCAAGGTCAAAGGTCATGTTGTTATTTTTGTCCCAGTCCCTATCTGAAGTGGTTACAGGTCACAACCCACACTATCATAACAAATAGAGTAAACAGAGACATGCAGGGGACAGACTATTGTACATGGGAGGAAATGGAGCATAAGGTTGAACTGTATTGACCTGTTCACTTCAATGTTGTTAACCAGAGTATGTGAAACGTCTGCCTGAGTGAACATGTAAAGCCAAAATACATAGTGTGGGATCAAACACAATGATGGGTGTCACCTTCACCAGGCATCTCGACTCGAAGTTTACTATCATTGGCTCTCCAAGGCTTATTGCTTCACGTACGTTAACTGTTGCTGCCACTGCTTGCTTCCACAACTGCACCTTTGGGATGGTCCTCGGGATCCAGTGGATCTACATATGACCTTTTTGACAGATTCGTGTTCTGTCTTGGGCACCTGCTTCAAGACGTGCTTTGCTTTCTTCTTTATGATATGTTTGGATATAAGATGCAGTAGGCTTGTGTTTGGGGAATTGAAAGTCTCTAACTGCAAACTGCTTTCATTAATTGAGTTGACTATAGAAATATGGATGTAAATATCAATACAACTTACCTCACGTGTCAAGGAACAGCAGATATAAACAAGTAGTATCTTAAAAATGGCGACGTTAATTTGAATATACTTAAGTTCACGACTACAAAAACAGTGCAAATATGAAAATAATCTGCATGTAGAAAGGTTTGAACAGAAACATAATTTCAAGTATTGTCGGCGTTGATTTGCATAAATCGTGCACATATATTATGCAACAGTTTGCATTAAATTAATTCACAATAGAAACATAGGCACAGATCCCAAAATAGCTTACCTATTTGTGATGCCTGGTACTGCAGCTACAAATACAAGCTGTAATCATCCCTTGTACATGTATCTGCGCTATATGCAATGCACTCGGTGGGCGCATATAAACAATCCGCATTGCTCTTGTTCTGTTATTGGTTGTCTGTACTACATTTTTTATTCTTTCAAAAATCTGCTTTTGCGCGTTCTTTTCTCAAGTGCATTCCATTGGTTCGCGTTTCTTGCTGACATTCGGCGGTTTTCGAGCCCGTCTTCATAGTATATTTGTTTGTATTTTATCAGATTGCATCTATTTTAATTACCGTTATTAACAAATGACATTTACCAACAATATGAACGACAAAAATATAATATAGGGACTTGGCGCTTCTACTAACTCCATGCTTGCGCGGTAGTCGACGTTTTCTAAGTATTAAAATACTTTTATATACGTTACCTGCGAAGCGATACCGAAGCTAGTCTACAGTGAAACAACATTGACGATGAGATAAAACTACAGATATCAATAGATACAAAAGTTATGTTGAGCCGTAAAGGTGGGTGACAACCTGCCGGACAATCAGCACTACTTCAGGTACTATGAAGGTATATAATATGCTGATGTATAAAGATGGGTAACAATATGCCAAAGTAACACCTTGACATCAACATGAGAAAATTGAGAGTAAATAGTTAAATAAAACGGAATGAGGGAGGAAGGGTAATAAATTGACTGAAAAATACAAAATTGAAGAGAAATTATGAACAATTGCACAGTGTTGTGACGAGACGAAGAAATCACGTGGTTCAATTAAATCAGTACTGGGAGAACAAAAATGTCACTGACCCGAGAATTAAACCAATATGACTATGAGAACAAAGCAGTATAGCTTACACAAAAAATAATACTCAAATAATATTTATAAGCGCAACTGTGAAACGACACCGAAGAAGTCAAACAACACGTGAGAATGAGATAAAAGTCAATTATATATTATGACAAACTAAATTACTACAGATATCGATATATACAAAAGTTACATATATTGAGCTGTAAAGGTGGGTGACAATCTGCCACAGATGCAGCAGAAGGATGCATCCGCCCAATATACTTTTCACAAAACATTCTAAAATGTCAATACTCAACGAACACGTGCTACAGCACACACCACGATGTCCGACCGGTCGAGGACCGGTCGACGAGTGGTTTAACGACTGGTCAACGACCGGTCGTCAAGCCGACCAGCAGCCGACCAACATCAGTTGGGTATATGAGACGTCTGCTGAGTCGCCTCTGCAGTCGGCACTTGGGTCGACAAAGTGGTCGCCTACCACAGACGACCAATTCGGATTATGCGTATCCTCTGACGGCGATTACCATTTTATGATTGTTCGCTGTTCGTTCTCCAGTGGCCACATCAGTCTTGTCACCGTTTTATCAATTTTCGTGGTAAAATCAAATGAACCTACAGCTTTACTAATTGCGCGAAATTACACCAATGTACAATAAATGTTAAACTTTATATTGAATTGCTGACAGCGTGGTAAAATCACATGTTAAATGATATAGTTGTGGAAATAAAATTTCGAACTCTAAATATTAGACTTTTCTGCATCATGTATAAAAAGTCTCAACAACCAAGAAATGTTACAGTACAATTACTTAAAAATCAGAAAGCAACGCTGGATGTCTTACGACCGCAAATGTTTTCGTGTGGGGAATGCGCAACAAGCAACGCGCATTTGAGCCCATCCGTTTTTACTCTTGGTCATCACTTTATCACGCTGTACATTGCGCTTTCAATTATTGTTTATTGTTGTATAATTTCTTAATATGTTGGTACAGCAATATATAAAAAAGTTTATTTTGGGAACAACATCAAAAATGGTTTGAAGATAGCTCAGATTTTAACGTCGCCGATGCATGAAAACGGCATGCGCAAAGCTAGGATTGGTTGTAGCCTCAACAGTGATAGTTCCGTGTAGTATGTCATTGTCGAAGTTCATGAAAATTGTAACCACATGACTTCGAAGTTACAGCCTTCCGAACCCGTGGGTTTAGGCATACAGTTCCGCGTTTTTCGCGTCTGAAAATAAAATCCCCGGAATAACAGCTCTTCGGAGTAACAACTCACTCAACCTAAAGAAAAAGCCCAGGTGGTAATAATTACGTTATCATCGATGGCGTTAAAAATAAAGCAGTGATTAAAAAGAATACCTTACAAAAAGAAACGCATACAATATCCAGTTCTACGACAGAGGTTTCAAAACAAAATTCAAATGGTCATGGGTTGGTTGGTTGTAAGAGTTACTCAAAGACAGCGTGAATTCAAGTTTCTTGAAAGAAAAGTTACAAAAAATATATTGCTTTACTCAACTTTTTCCAGTAGCGGTCCGAACTTATTGTACTGTAGTTGACAACAGATTTACATCTGTTGCTTCGGCTGTAATTCCTTTATTACGACCTGTTTCTCTGCTTTTGGTTTCGTTTTTCGTTAACATTAGAGATACGACATATGCGAGCGAAATATTCATATCCCCTGTAGCAAAAATTCATACTCGGATGTTGAATCGGGAGGCACAAATCAAAACATCACAAAATTTGATAGTGTTTTAGCTACTGCAAAAATATGATTACTGACTGTATTAGGCGAAGCACACCTGGCGATTAGATTCAAAACTACACGGTCAAGTGCTTGACATTAATGGAAATTTGTTTATTACAGGCAAGGGGATACAATGGTGCTGAATTGCATAATAAGGCATACGTATTATGGCACTGAGCCATCAACAAACAATAACACGTTAAAAATAAACCAACTCCTTGCTGAATAATCACATAAAGTGTGCCAACATTGAGAGAACCGATGTTCTCCATTGAATAACGGTCAAAACTGGTTCTCAAAATGTAGGCAGTTCTGAGAGAAGACACGGAGCGAAGACCTACTACTACAAAAAAAAACACTAATCCGTAGGTCCACTCGTACTCCAAAAAATACTTCTCCGTACAGAACGCACTTATCCAAATATGAGCGCATGTGTCTCATGATACGTTATCTTTTGGTCAAGCAAGACTTCAATGTCCAAAGTTTAGTTGTTTTGCGTGACCATTTTGATACTAAGTAACGAATTAATAACCCATCCGTGAAAGTGAGAGAAAAGTTATAAGGTCGAGTAAAAAAAAAAAAAACATTTCATGATAATGTGTTTTTCGGAGTAGTGGGCTTTCGGAGTAGTTATTTGTTACCCTTCCCACGATTGGAGGCCCGTTATTCAAAGAAGTGCCAGACAGAGTGTGTTTAGCGAATTTCATACACATGTATATGGACGCATTCGCGGCGAACAGAAGTAGTTGTCTATAATTACATGTCATTACAAGCATCTCTAGGTTGATTGTATCCCACCAGAGCGTTTTTCAACTGCACAATCTAGGCTATTGTTATTGCATACCATAGCGTTTTAGTTTGCATTCTTTCCAAAATTTCTTATGGAAATAAATACTGAACTACTATGCCCCGAAATTTTGTTCTCAATGCAGAGTTGAGACTTGTTCATCAGAGATACTATACACATATGTTTACATTAATTCAACCGATATTACAATTGTCGTGTGCATTAGAACGCACACTGTAAGCGGTATGTCCTAAACTTTATTTATCTAAATTTGAAGAGTTATTCATCACATTAGACTTATTATGGCAGGACCTAGGCCACACGACTCTGGAAACTCTTAAAAACGCTTTCTGTCCACATGCATATTCGTATGTAGGCAATAAATGGGTATAACCAAAATCGTTAACTTTTGAAATTGTCTTCAAGAGTGGATTTTTTAAAACGCCGTAATCACCATATTCGAGTTGGAGGGGGAAAATACGACTTTTTGTACGCACAGTTACATCGCTTCCGAGGATTTTCGATAAAACGTTCTCATGCTGGGCGTTTTTTTTTTAGGATCGGGCGCATTTTCGGAAACTGAAAGGTCTTTTTCCAGCAAGCCAAAATAGAAGTATTTCGCGTTTTAGGAACGCGTCGGAACTCAATAATCTTGCGTGCTGACTGGAAAATGCCGAACATTGGCCAGAGCCTATATGTATAGACCAAGCTCGAATTATTTACATTTGGCGTCATCATGCGTATATGAACCATGCGTCGCAAAAGTGCCCATATATGATTTTTCTTCTTTCATATCTCATCACCAATGGCGCGTGATAGGAGACCTGTGAAGAACTTTAAGAACGCAAAAACGCAGTTCGGCGTAACACAAACAAAAAACAAGTGTGGACGGAGACTTTATCTAAAATAGCTGGGTTTCAGGGGCGGATCCAAAATTTTGAGTTGGGGGGGCAGGGCAGAGTAATAGCCAGGGTTTTGCCCGTCAGACATTCACACCCCCGAACTGCGCCAAATGGAATCTCTCTGGGAGAAGTTTAGGGGGTATGGCTCCCTTTCCCCCCTCTAAATCCCTCACTGCGTTTTCAATTCGACTATAGCTTTGTATTGACCGGGTAGCAGCCAGTCTAACAGAATTCGTTGCAGTCACGAGTCACTATAGATTAAATTTAAAGAAAACTTTCACGTCTTGTTATCCAAAACTGGAACCTTGCATTGTCCTTAATCCAATGTTCAATATTACCGCTCGCCTTCAACCTTGCTACACAACCGATATGAACTCATTAACAGACACATTAAAACTAAGTTAATTTATTTGAACGAGACGAATATGCATCGACACGTGACGTGGCATTAGCCTGACAACTTACAGTATTAAACAACTGCTACTCTAGCTTAAAAATATAGGTTAAAAGTTAGCCGACCCGTCGGCTAGTTTGCCGACCGGTCATCGACTCCTAGCCGACCGGTCGGACAAAAATTCGTGGTGTGTGGTGTACTTTATTTGTGCGTCTCAGACATCAATTTACCCATCGCAAGCTCCGCCCCTTTGCGTAATGTCGAGTAACAAAAAATATTAAGTTTTACCCGGCAACGTGTTGTTTGTCGGGTAAAATGGCGTCTTGGAAACGAAGGTGTGTCAATAATGCTGCGTTCTAAATAGCCAGTTAAGAAGTCACTCAAACTCGTGGCGATAAGTCAGTTCACAAACGGCGTTTTAGAGTGGGTAACATTCCGCTTTGACCTAGAGCATGATACTTGTGAAAGCACTTGACTGAATGAATCATATTGTTTGTATAGTTACATGTACACGGGCATCGAAAAACGTGGAATCTCGGTTTTTGGCGAGCACTTTACTTCTTTGAATCAGAACCAATGTGCATTGCACTGCTCATTTTACGCAAAGATGCATTCAAACGGGTTTTATCGATGCATTTAGTTTTCAAGTTAGTAGCAGACGACGAGGTACTAGTTGTGTGGTCGAAGAATCCTCCACAAACTTCGTCGTCTGTTAGTGTTCTATTCCAAGCTGCATGAACTGGATTGAGTATTGCCAGCAGCTCTGTGTTAGTGTCCAAAATAGAAAGCAGGGGACCAATGACATCAACAAACAACAAGCTGGAGGTGGTTTCCAATAAGAGTGAGGTTCTGCCACTATCCGATTCATTTCGATGTTTGACAGATCTTCCAGCACGCGAAAGATTCTGATGACAGTAGGGCTTTCCAATAATTGTATTACTTCTAGAAACATGCTTCGATCTTTGGAATTACGGCGTCTGCCTTCACTGGCCAGTTGAAGATGGCAATACATCCCTCTGACTGCTTCCACACTGCCTTTGCTGTGCGGAAATTACTTGCTACTCAATCACAGGATCGCCTGCTTTCACCTTGACTTGATTTTTGGATAACGTGCTGTAGAGTGGATAGTCCATGAATTCTCTAATATGGCCATAACCATTCACTTTTACCACAGCATCTCCAAGTGCAATCTACTGCCGTGGCCCTTGGATACCGGGATTAGTCCGACTGGCCTCTGATATCGTTTCATCTCCAGTTTCAGAACCATTTTTGACAACCTATCAAAACTACACTGTAGGATATTTTCAACAAGGCGTCCAGCGCTTTTGGGTGCAACATCTCTCGTTCCACAAAAAACGCTGTCGGGACACTTTTGTGTGTTGTGGCGAACATTTCACCCTTGCGTTTTGGCATAGAACCTGATGTCCCGCTTTGTGTCAGGAAATCCTGGTTTTCGATACATTTGTCCCACTTTATCACTCTTGAACGTTGACAACTATAGAGCAGGTGTTCATTTGTCTTTTTGTCATGAATATTGTTATTTTCCAGTCCCATTTCTTTAGTAAGATAACAATCGTAAAAATGTGTTCCAATGTCTCTTATGGTAACACACTATACATGTAAAGGGGACCACTAATTTTTACTTTCAGAAGAAATTAGTCAATTTACAAACAACTATGGAAATTCCTACACTGCAGCCTATGTATTGATCAATCCACAGTAAATTTCAAATCTTTACAATAGACGTTTGCTCATATTTCCATCAGAAAGTTTTTATCTGATCTGCCAAGTTCGGATAGGTAGTTGGAGTAATTTGTTTATCACGTTTTTTTGCAAATGTCATCCTGAATTTTTACTGATGAACTGTATCAAACGGCACCAAAGGTCCAATTAATATATAAAGATGGATAATTTTAAATGAATGAGTGACTAAATTCTTCTCAGAAACTGTGAGGGATCCATATTCTTAAGTCTTTGTCTTGATAGGGTAGACATCTTTTAAACCATTGAAATTATTTCTCTACTGGTTTAATTAGTCATTTATACGTCTCTGGTTCATTTCCTTGTTCATGTTACTATTACATCCTGTTATTTTTCGGCGGAGCTGCGAAAAGTTTTACTGGCAGTAAATTCTATAGGAATAACTAACACCGGAACAAATGAGTGCAAGCAAGTGCCACGCATGCTCGGCGTAACCTCGACTAGCGCGAGATCGAAGTTGGCATTCCAGGGTTAGAGTCAAGGAATGTAGTAGCGGATAGGAGTGTTCATTCAGGGTCGGATCCAGGATTTTGAGTTA
>NMRA01000759.1:139494-163194 GCA_002633005.1 Phoronis australis | reverse complement strand
TGTCTATATGACTCATAATTGTTATTAAGAAATTATTAAGAATTTCTAAAATGTGTTAAAACCAGTTCAATGTTGCAGTAATTTTCATTCTAATTTGGTTGCACAACAGGTGTCTGCTATCAAGTTGTCCACCCATTAATCTTTTTCATCTGCCTTCCCCCCTAACATACGGATTTTGCTGGAACAGCCCTTACCGATTGCAATGACACAGCATGTCGATATTACTCGTGTGTTTCTTCCTCCTATTCTACTGTAGATTCAACAACCTGCTAATAAAGAGTTAACAGCTACAAAGGCAGCCTCTATGAAAATGCCAAACAGCCGATAAAACCTAGCTCTACATACATGTAACACCTATGACGAGTATATAATGAATAGTAAGGCTTTTCACTTACACAAGAGCAATGCATTGTGTTGAAATGCACCTATAATTGCACCGCAACCGTACATATGCTTCTAGGGGTGTTCATCGGTATCACGAAGTGGCCATTAGATGGTTCATAATGGGTTATACCTTGCAAAAAAAATAGGAAGGTGGTGTCGTCTCTCTCATAGACTAGGTTTAGGAAATCCAGAAGCCCAGACAGATGATGGCAATATGCACACACATATGAATATGCGTACGCAGAAAAATGAAATGGCAAAATTGTAAAGGTCCACCATATAACAATGCTTCACTCATGGGTGCTATGCAAACGCGTAAATTACAATGAAGGTCCACACTTTCAGAAATAACGCATGCTTGGGAATTGTTCCAATGGAACTCTTGAACAGCATCCTGCCCGATAAACAAAATAATTTCAGCAAAATCTAACAATAAATACTTTGTCTATTGCAACATTGCCATTAATTTCAGCAATATACTTGTACCATGCTTTAGGAATAAAAGTGGTGATGTCTGAGTCTCGAAACAATATCCAACTGTATGGACACTTATCCACAGTTGTCATTTTATATCACATCATTATGTACTTTAAAACTTTCTATGTCCAAGCATAGAGTAAACCCAATAAATTTAGGCTGAAAATGATCAAGACTTATAACCAATGTAATGACCATGAAGATGTTTCAAACACAGCATTATTTTTGTTAATCATTATACACAAGTGGGTCATTGAAAACTGCAGATTAATGACAATTATGAGTTACTTTTTAGTGCCACATAACTCCAACACTGACCGTCAAAATGTATTATTTATTACTTTTTAAAGTTAAAAACAAGAGTATATTTTTTTTTGTCATTTAAAGTGCCTGATTGCTTTCATTTAAAATTCTGAGGCTATTCAATTGTAAAATTCAGGATTCGTGATAACAATACCCACTCTGTTCAGTTATGAGATTTGTTGGGTGAATAGTAGTGATCGAATATACTGTCAATCAACACAAACATTTGAAGTTGGAAGCCTCCAACATCAGATTTCAACTCGCGAGGGCCAGAAAGAAATGGGCGTGGCCTCCAATATTTCAAAGCGCCATATCTTGGAGACCATTTAAGACGTAAATGACATTTTGCTGTTAATCATTGTGCATCATGGTAAACATTTTAGTACACTTTTATCCAATTCATGTGTCCTTCGTTGAAAACAGCCATGTTAAAATTTAGTGTTATAAACACTATACCAATGCAAATATTTCACTCAAAACAAAAGCATTGGTAACCAGAGCAACGTGGAGCCTTGTAATGCACTTTGGACTGCATCACGAACGGTTTGCATCTAAGGGTGTTTATTTTTATCATAAATTTAATAGTTATCCTGCTGCAGATTAGAGAGATACAATCTTTGATGCAAAAACTGCCAATAGGAGGCTCCACAAAAGTCCATAAATCGAATCCATCCAAGAACAGGAACATGTTATCATTTCCTTAATAGAAAGTCATATACCAAATTTCATGAAAATCATCAGGGAACTTCACAGAAACAGAGTAAACAATGAAACTGTCAGTCATTATCTTCCGTTGTCAACTTCAAATAAGTACACTTGCTAAATTTAATAAAGATCCTACAGAGTATTCAGGAGATACAGCAATGGGCGAAAAACAAACAAAACATCCACTATGAGGCGCCATGATAGTCAAAGTCGTCAGAAAATCATTGTCAGACATCCTCTTCACAGTATGAACATTTATATATATTTGGCAGGGGGCAGACGCCAAAAACAGACTTGAAAAGAGTAAAAATGGCCACTTTGTGGTGCAAAATACCTAGAATCCACCTGACAATGTAAGGATACCTAGCGTCATCTCACTAATAGATGCCTATCTGACATGTTTTATAAAAATAAGTTGAGGACCTCTGAAGATACAGAGAAAAATTTAAAATTATCACTAGGGGCACACCAGTACTGGGATAGGCATTCATTTTGTCAGCATCCATCGTAAGCTTCATAGAAATACATATGCCAAATCTCATCAAGATCCCATGAGGGGTTTATGAAGATACAGCGGCAGAGGACCACTGATGACGGCAATGTGCACCCACACATGTGGGCGCATAATACAAATCCTTTTAACCTAACATTTTTAGGTAGGAAACTGTCAGTGATCAACGTTACTCACTTACCAAGTAATGTCATTTATTAAAATCATGGTATGAACAATGCAGCTTTGCTTCTGCATCACAAGATAACATTATGTTTTATGGTCATTTATTTGTCTTTCATGGTGATAAGTGCCATATTGTTATTTGACAGGCAACGTTTTCATTTGCAATCACCATTTATGTTAACGAAATTCACTTGAGGGTACGAACATTTCTTTTTTTTTTTAGCCTTTGGCCCTTTACCAACATACTTCAATAGAATTACCAAACTTTTGGTTTGCTTGGATATTGAATAATATGCTGTGTTGCCTAGGCTAATATATTCTGCTGTTTTGTTTTAACTTTACTTTTTACCATCCATTGCTGTAGGTGAGGCTAAAAACACAGAAATAACAGATTTTCAACCACATTCAGTTTTAGAAAAAACCTTACAACTTCTGAATGATGAAGTACAACATCATCTAAGAGACACTGAGAGTGATTTGAGTTATTCCTAATCAAATCAAAACAATTGTTTATTTTATGACATAAAATTGTCAATTTTTGACCATTAAAAATTCGAATTTTTAAAATTGCCACTCATAACGATAAAATTTGTGAAATAGAGAGAAGAAAATGCATATATTTATCAAACATGGTTAGATTTTGATAAATGTTTCTTATTTTGCACAACTAAATATCCCATTACACACGAGACTCAGTTTGCATTTGTTAAGTGACCAGAAAGTTTAATTTTAGCCCGTAACACAATTGACTTTCAAAGGTGGACCATCAGTGTGATTTACCTGAAAGTAGAAGAAACATCATGTCAAAAATTATGTGAAATTTGTAAAACTACAGTTCATCATCAGATAGCTCTGGATCTGCATATCCTTCATAAACACCATCTGGTGCCGGGAACTTTTTCCTGATTGCGAGAACACAGCACGCTGGTATGACTTTTCTGGTTTTTCATCCTAGTCTCCCATAGATCCACCATGTAAAGCTCCTGTATGCTGCATACCTATACTGTCTGTAACAAATAATGAAAATAAATTGTTGAAGCTAACAACAGCAGCTATATTTAAACAAAAAATAAGAGTGTCGATCTCCAAAATAATCTGCGCCAGCTGTGAGTAGAAGTTTTATTGTAATGAAAAAGAACGGGGAAGTGGCTTCCTCATTGCAAAGTGCCCTCCAACTAATGTCAACCCTCTCCCAACTTTGTAGATCTACTTCTATCCTAGGCAATTCCATCGCTATGAATGTTGCAGGCATGCTGGTGAGATGCGATATTACAGCCCCATAGTTACTCATCAGAAAATGCAGTGAATAAAATCGAATGAAATATGCGTACATGCACCGGGATTTATTGACTTATACCATGACTGTAAATTATTTAGTCAACATAACTTGAACATGTCCATGAAAATCTGTTCATGAAAACCTGTCGCAGTTCGCACGAGTTTCTCTCACCGGGTGCCATTATGAGGAAGTTACGTGAAATCACGCCTGTTGACGAATAAAAATCCAAGCAACACAAATCTTTCAAATTCGACCCGTTATCTGTCATGCTATTTTACAAGTGTCACGCGTCAGTCTCGCGCTAGCCTTAGCCTAACTCACGTGACTCAGCTGAAATACGTTGTGGTTATGGCGCGCGCGGTAAAAAAATTAACGGCGACCAATAAAGTGGAGTTGGAATTCTTCGCCAAAGTCGTACTAATTCCCACAGACATGCTTCATCGAAAATTTGAACAGACTCAGAAAGGATAGTCTAATAAAGTAACATCCTTTTAAGTGATAATTTTAAGGGTAAAATATATTTTTGACGATGTGAAAACCTCTTAGTCGGTGAGCGGATTATAACTAACCACTGCAAAAAGGAAAGGTCACCTGCTGCAGACATGATCAACTAACCTGTTTGTGATTGTTCCTCTGAGTTGTTCTCCAATCAATTCTCTCAAAGAAACCAACATGACCTCCAAAACAACAGGCTCAAGGCACACTTTCTTGAAGTCTTCCGTATCAGAANTTTATTTCTATTATATTTAAGTTTTCAATTGGTTTTGAGTAAAAGCATTATTTGACAAAAATAGCCCGGCTTTTCTTAAAAGGTCACGACCTCCGACCCCGGGCCTCTGACATAGAAAGTAGTTACAAAGCCGTGGAGAGTCAGAAAAGGTAAATCGATTCATTGCAATGTTTCTCGTTTAGTATGTGGTATAAATAGATTATTACATGTTCTCAGCCGTTATCCCCCTTATCTAGAGCCCTCGTGGATTTTGGAGAATTATCACCCTCGGGGCTAACGCCCCTCGGGCGATAATTCTCCAAACTCCACTCGGGCTCTAGATAACGACTTCGCCATGTAATAATCTATATTTATCCTATGCGCGTGATAGTATGGACATGAAATACGGGTTGTATTGTGAGATTTGATATGGAAGAACTACTTGTCCATATTCAACGCTGGTTGAGTATGGATTTTCCGTATTCATCGCGCGTTGAATCACTTTGGGTGGAGCTCCGTGAGAAATATTTTGTGATGCCATTACTATGACATGAGTACTGGAAACTAAACAAAAAATGAAATAAAAATGTAGTTGCGAATGTTTCTTAATAGACCCTGAAATTTTGTACCTGGGTAGAACACTTAAATCACAAAAAATCTCGAACTTGCCACAATATATTTGGGATTAGGAAAGCAATATACATTACGAATGCATGCCTACTTTTGGTAACCGATTGCACTACACCAGTTGAGGTTCTTTACGGTCAAATATGAGTCAATTTTTAATTCGTTATCAAAACATTCAAAATAGAACGAGCCCGAAAGCAAAATTACAACTTCTGTAAACATTGTATTTCTGTCAATTTTACAATAAACTTCGGAATACTTTCTACTTAAAAATGATAAGAACCGCGCGCAAGGATCATTTCTAAGAAGCATATGAACGTGCATCAGCCACATCGTCTGGGTGTCCTGCACAGATATTACTCAACAAAGTCAAGAAAAATCGTTAGAATAGTAAGCAAACTTTAATTAAGAAATAGATTTAGCTCAAACTCTGACGAAAATACCGAAAATAGCAGATATGCATGCAGCCCAAGCCTGTGGCTCGTGTAAAATACAACTTGAACTGACTTCTCATGCAGGCAGCAAAAAAGTCCATTCGTGAAAATATTACATGTGCGATCATCCTTGTTAAAAGATGACAAACGACAAAAAAACAAGCGAAGCAATCTGTGTAAGCCCGCTTCTTTAAAGAATCCTCAGCTGGGATTCGCCCTTGTTCAAATACTTTTGCATATCACGAATCTCGATATAATAACCACTGGTACAAACACGAACGTTCTATCACCTATATTTAAATAACGTTACACATATTAATACCTATGAATCTAAGTTGAGTTTTGGAAGTCTCATGTGCGAATTAGACAGCGAGACTAGACGTGTTGCGCGGCAATTTATGAAAATATCTGTGCAGCTTAAGAGGGCAGAAAATATTTTGTCGTTGAATGAGACTTGCCTGAAAGAAGGTCTCTTGCGAGGAACATTGTCTCCCTATCCTTCTTCTTCTCCCTCTCACTCTTCCTCTCCTCTCCTTCTGTCTCTCATTTTTCAAAGCAGAAAATTTTAGTACGGAGAGAATCTCTTCGATATTATCTACTTCATGCTGGACCCCTAGAAAATGTTTAGCATGAGTCCCCCAGGTTGCTGTTATATGCTCCTCTTAAACTCAATTTGGAGATTACGCGACAACTTTTAACGCTCTGTAGAGGATCCCAGTTTCTGAACCTCATAATTTTGTTTAATCGATTTTTTCGTTGTAATAACTGTCTTGGTGCACTTGCAATATCTGCAATATCATCAGCATAAGGTGAAAATACTAAATGCACTTGTGGGAGTCACTATATATGTACAGTGTACTTATCCACAGAAACTCTCTATTATGGGGTATTTCCCGAGAAAATGAAAAGAAATAAAAAAATCAGCTTAAAACTTTGTGTATGTGTCCCTATACACATGTGTCTCTCATACACAAGTCACCGTTTTTGCACTTATTCATAGGCTTTCAAATGTTTACGAAGAAAATGTCACATTTTTGCGTACCGAAAGCAGCAATTTTAGAATATCAAAAGCAGGTATATTTCATGCAGTGGGAGAAAACACATAATGGGAATAGGAAGTGATACATAAGGTGGTCTTCACTTTATGAAGTATGCCGAGTATTGAACATTTAACAAATGTTTAAACCATTGAATATATATATATATATATATATATATATATGTGTGTGTGTGTGTGTGTGTGTGTGTGTGTGTACGCTAGCATTGGTCCATTTTCACTTGAAAACTTCAGCATCATTGCATTCAGGGTGAAAATCTGTCAACCATGGTATTTAAATTTTTCAGAATCCATCATGCCTTTGATACAGGATATTTGTGTTGACTTCCCATTAAACCAATCTTTTATTAAATAGTATTAACAAACAGTTTTCTTAAAATATTGAGTGTCAAATTATTCTTTGCACTGACATATCGTTTTGGCTCACAGTGTGTTCGTTTCACTTTTTACTTCCCATCATTTATTTGATTCACTACTCATTTGTTTAATTTAATCTTCTATAGATGTTTCGTACAACTCGTTTTTAATCTTCCGCAAAACTCAAGATATTTCTAGAAGTTCACTCAAGGCTTCATTATCGGGGATATTAAAGCCACTATGGTAACGAGTGGTGCACGCAAGTCATGTTGTTCAATTGTGTTGCTCAGGCAGGCTATCCAACAGAGGTTGACTCAGAGGCCTCTCAACAAATATACAGTAGTTGCAATGGGTCCTATATCCCTTTAAGTCTTTTGTAGTTAACTGAATTTTACCGTGCAAACAATGAAGAGGGTCAACATTAAACGACAAATAAATCTAGTAGTATCTTAAATGGGAGAAAATATTGCTACTAATGAGAAGTGATTACCATTGCCACCCATCTTCGTTCTCTTCTCCCCAAACTCAAAGAAGCTGGTAATAAAACCTCTGACACTGGGTTATTATGTGTCTATTGTAATCCAAAAGTGTAAGCAGTATTCGTAGTTGCCAGATCAAAAATGCCATGTAGAGCATTATGCGGATTGTAGCAAAACCCGCTCGACCCCCACATTCCACAACCCCTTTGACCCACAAACCCCATGACCCATAAAGCACAACCCTTTTGACCCACGGCCTGCTGAGACAAATACAGACACATATCCTAATTTTAGTATATCACTATCGAGTGACTATACCATAAGACTTGACTACACGAATTCGATCTGGCTCAAGACCGATGGTAAAAACAGAAAGTGGCGTAAGAAATGGCGAATTGTGTTTAGATATTGAATAACTTCAATAATCCAATAGGGTAAGAAGCATTCATAGTTGCCAGTTTCAAAAAGCCATGTCGTACCTTATGCTATCGTGCATCTATTGGGATTATGATCAGTCATTTAACCAGCGGCATATGCAACTGGAAGGGCTAAGCCTCTTTCGAATCATCGACGGGTAGAATCACACTAACCAAGTTTTCAGGCTGATAATGTCACTTTAAACAAATTATGCAAATAGCACTACCGTGCTTCCTACAGATCAAAACGTCATTTCACCGATTTCATGGTCAGCCACAAATTATCACCTCCAACAACCAATAAAATATAACTGAAACGTCCTTAGCTCCAAATAACAACATGAAATCCAATGTAGGCTTATACGTTAATCCTGCTTTCATACATGTATTTTAGGGTACTACTGAGGTTAAACAACAAAGCAATGAACGGTTGCAAATTACAGAGTGAGAATGTTAAAGAAGTTATTTGCATGTTTCACTGCAGGTGCATTAAATCTACCAAGTCAGCATGATACCATGTTGTCAAGCTAGGTGCCGTTTGAGAACATCATAAGGTTTGTATGATTCTGGCCATTATCTCTACACATCACTGTGTAAAAGAGATGGGTATTATTGTAGCCATTTTCTATTTTCCATCACTTAATTTAGAAGAGTCTTGTGCGACTATTTTTTAGAATTGTCGTCCAAACCAGGTTTGATTGTTCCAAAACCCACTCGAACCCCTCACCCCACGACCCGCTTAACAGGGCACGAGCTACAACCCCCTCTACTCACGGATAAAAAATAATATTACTGAGTGGTTGGCTACATTTGTTTCGACAGTCACAATCGTGATGTTAGCCATTACTTGTTATTTTAGTCAGTGTAGAACAACAAAACAATTTTCCAAATCCTCATTATCTGCACCACAACCACCTATGGCTTGTACTGGATACAGAACAAGCTGTGCCTACCGGAACAAAGAAAATATAGTACACACCAATTCAAAAAAGCACATGGTCTAAGCTGTAGAAATAATAGTGTAATTGTGATGTTGTGATGGTCTTGATTGTCAGTCACATACGGTCTTGGGTCCAGTTTTTAATTTATTCTAGAAAGACTATGGGAAACTTTTCTGCGTTGCGTTTATAAAACACAAGATCACACAAGGAACCTTCATACTAACAACGTGGTATCGATGTTTTGGGAGTTGTGAAAAGGGGTAAATTAAATAATTGTGAAAGAGGTCAAAGTTATGATGTACATGAACAGTTAAGGAACTTGTTTTACAATATAATTTGAAGTTCAATGGCTAAGGTTAGTTGATCGTGAAAGTGAAATTATGATTAAATATTGTGTATTAGCTACATTGTAAAAAATTTTGAACTAATGATCTCATTACTCCTAACATAGACAAAATTATTTCTGTCAAACTAAAGAGTTCCATAGATATATTACGAAATCTTAAGTCCTCAGTAGACATGCACTTTGATGGCACACTGTACAAGGTATGAATTATTCTTCTGATATACTTATTTTTGTATAATTTATGAAAGTCAAATGCTAAATCAGAGCACATATTGGAATAAATCATGAATCTTTGATCCAGATTCCAGGTACATGTACAGAAAAATTCCAAAAGCTGCGTGTCCGTGTATTTTCTTTTTCACTGTTAAGGAGGTCACTAATACTGGATTTAATATTTCAGATTATTTTGAAATGCTTGCATTGTCATAATCGTTGTCTGATTCCTAAAATAAGTTTTGAAGATCCCAGGTTAGCTTAACCATAAATAGGCAAATTGTCTTACGGGACCTTTGTCAGAAGGAACAATAGACCAAGTATCTAACATTAGTTTGGCTGAGAGATACCTTGAATATTTCAGAAAAATACCCAACACGTTGGTGCACACAAACATATCATTCTTTTCACAATATGTCCAAGTGTTAACATCACGTGTCCTTGATGCATAATGAACCATTCAATGGACCACTTACATCCAGGTCTCTCTAACCACAAATCGGTAATTGCGAAAGATGCAGAAAAGATGTCGAGCAATTCTACTGAGGCATATGTTTGATAGCTCAACCATAAATACCACAGAGATGAAATATGTTTGCTCCTCAACAATACTGAAAGTTTAAAAATGTTTGTTTAAAGCAGATTTCAATAAAAAGTTCATTTCTTCAGGAGTAGTTTTGTAACAAGTCAGTCACTCAATGACTGCCGTACCTTATCCAGTGCGTTCACGTTGGCATTCCTTCGAAGCTCCGACTTCAGATCATCTACGTCCCTAAATGGCACTGTTTGATGAAGTGGGAATTCCCTCTGTCGAATAGATAATACATGTAGGTGTTAAAAAAACATATTCGTTGGATAACATCAAGTTAGCATTTAACAACGTTCGCATTTTATGGGTAATCAAAAATGTTAATTTCTCATTTACTTGATTTTTTAACTTTTTTCATTTTGTACCGGGATGTTTGCCAAATACATGTGCGCGCGTGCAAGCTTCACTTGTTGCAGAGGTCAGACATCAAATTTATGGTCTCGTACTATATGTAGCTGTCAAGTTCTGAGTCAGAGAGCAGTTTTAAAATTGGTTGTAATAAAAGTTTGAAAAACTTAACTCTGCTGTTTTTTTGTGTTTGGGATGTTATAGTCGACACTCCGTGACTCAATGACATTTTCAGCGTATGGTTCTGCGGCTAGCTGTCTTATCTCGACAGCCCGGCATTGCTCTCTTGCCGTTGCGCCAAACATGCTATGCAAAGAAGTAAGACAAGGATCGGGGGTGGTCGAGCCAGTCGTCGATCAAGAAGAAAATTTCAAGCAACTGCATAAATATGTTACAAAATGTCAGAAAACAGCAATGTTTCAATTCATTATTCTAAACGATCACCTTACCAAACTTCGTGGTGGAAAAACATTTATTTTTCATGCAAGATGTCCAGATTATCCTATTTATATCACTTGTAATATCGCACTGCGGCACTGTTCGGTCCCGCTGTTATCGCGCAATGTCTCAGTCGGCTGACAATCGTGACTTGGAAATGCCGTCAAGTAATATAACGGCCTCTTTCAATATGCATCTCGTTTTTTATGGCCAAAGATAGTGGCGGTATTCAGCACGCACGTAGGGCCTACGTGTGAGTCACCTGTCAATCACATGTTGGTGTCAAGGTAACATGCACTCCAAAGTGTGGGAACTTGCGCACGTGCACCACTACAAATCAGTCACACATAGCGACAGTCCGACGAAGTAACAAAAACGGGCGTGACTATGTACTTTTAAGCTGTTGTTACGAAAGACCCAGTTCTTTACGATATTCCTCCGTTGCCAATGTTCCCCAAAACTGCGATGTCAAGTCTATTCCCATATTTCCCGGCACGATGCTCCCTAAGCCCATCCCTGTAACTAGCTGCGTGAATCTCCTACCCACTATCGTCAAGCAGTCTACGTCGTAGATATTTCAGACTCGAATGGTAAGAATTTTTGTTCAGGCTGAAAATGGCCAATGTATGAACAAAACTATTCCGGATGGCTAAAAAGGGGAAGTGGAAATGATAATTCACACAGTCACGCTTACGTGGGGGCTGACGCACGAAATAGTAAAGAACAGCCAGCGACATTAGTTGAATCTGCTAACCAGTTTGACTGAGATGCAATAAGCGAAAAACAAAATTTGACTTGCCGTTTTTTATTACTTCAAGATCATACACAAACATACATTATTGCCAACGTTTGAATTCAGAAATCGACAGACAGCAACGAAATCGGTAACCCAGTAAGGCACTTGTACTGTCCCTTCGGTCGCCCCACATACTCTATAACCCGGCAGTTATATTCATCAAAATATTGAGAATTTGACGTCTTTCCGTGAGTTGTGAGATTTGTTCAAAATACGAAAGCTTCCCACCTTAATAGAATTTGGAGGATTGGCAAAACCATTGTCACATTTCTCTGGCCTGATTTTCAAATATATGTTTTATCTAGTGCACTGCAGACGGAAAATCAGTGCGGCAGACAAAGTCGCTGAAAGCGGAGGTTTTGACGCCGGCGGCGTTCTTAAACTTTGCAAACAAGGGAAGAAAATAAAGTGACAAAAAGGTTCAAGTATTTTGAAGTGAGTTCATGACCCAAGACAATAACTCTTTACCTGTATTGTGATTCAGATTGCTAAACCACCGTCTCGGAGTCCCGGCGTCGTTGCAGTCATTGTGATCATCGATCTTTTTCTAAAAGTCGGGGAATCGCGCGTTTCCTTAGTTAGCACTAGGCGCTAAATCTTCATTCTTTAAAAGTCGGGGTGGGCGCTTAACCGAGAGGTGGGCGCTTAGCTGGAACTCTTAAAAAATCGGGGGAGGGTGGTTAACTGAGCAGTGGGCGGTTAAATCGGAAATCCACTTAAAGTCGGGGATGGGCGGTTAACTGAACATGGGCGTTAACCCGAACGATTACGGTAATTCTCAAGTCAAAGATCCTGACGACACGATATTCGCATTCAAATTGTAGATCGGTGATTTACAAGTAAGAAGACATGAGAGAAATTTTTCACTGAATTAAGATATCACTTTTATGGAAATTATGTGTCTTATTTTTCGTAGTGTATAAGTACAGTACAATGCCCTTCGCTGAACATGCGATTGTTGCGCGTGTTCACTTAAGTATTCTATTTTCACTCTTGATGACGTCAGTCGCTGCCTGGTGTAGTGGTAAAGTCGGCGACCAGCAATATAAAGGACCTGGGTTCGACTCCGTCCTCGGTTTCCCGCCAAATCGTATCTCACTAGTGAGATAACTTTATGTTACACGGTTTTATACCACAATATTAGCGTCAAATGGCAGATACAACCGTGTAATAACCCATAAAGTTATCCCACTAGTGAGACAACGATTTGGCGGGAAACCAAGGACGGAGTCGAACCCGGGAATCATCGACGCGTATAATCACACTAACTAAGTTTTTAGGCTGATAATGTCACTTTAAACAAATTATGCAAATAGCACTACCATGCTTCCTACAGATCAAAACGTCATTTCACTGATTTCATGGTCAGCCAGAAATTATCACCTCCAACAATCTATAAAATATAACTAAAACGTCCTTAGCTCCAAGTAACAACACGAAATCCACTGTAGGCTTATACGTTAATCCTGCTTTCATATTTTAGGGTTCTACTGAGGTTAAACAACAAAGCAATGAACGGTTGCTTATTACAGAGTGAGAATGTTAAAGAAGGTATATGCATGTTTCACAGCAGGTGCACTAAATGCATGATACCATGTTGTCAGGCTGGGTGCCGTTTGTGAACATCATAAGGTTTGTATGAATCTGGCCATCACTGTGTAAAAGAGATGGGTATTATCGTAGCCATTTTCTATTTTCAATCACTTAGTTTAGAAGAGTCTTGTGCGACTAGTTTTAGAATTTTCGTCCAAACCAGGTGTGATTGTTCCAAAACCCACTCGAACCCCTCACCCTACGACCCTCTTAAAATGGCACGAGCGACAACTCCCTCTACTCACGAATAAAAAATAATATTACTGAGTGGTTGGCTACATTTGTTTCGACCATCACAGTCATGATGTTAGGCATTACTTATTATTTTTGTCAGTGTAGAACAACAAAACCATTTTCCAACTCCTCATTATCTGCACCACAACCACCTATGGCTTGTATTGTGTACAGAACAAGCTGTGCCTACCGGAACAAAGAAAATATAGTACTCACCAATTCATAATACAGTACAAGGAAACGTTTGGCAACTGGTAGGACAACAGGTTGATAATTTTAAACAAGGATGTACATGGGGATGGCACCGATCTTAAAAAGCACATGGCCTAAGCTATAGAAATAATAGTGTAATTGTGATGTTGTGATGTTGTGATGTTCTTGATTGTCAGTCACATGCGGTCTTGGGTCCAGTTTTTAATTTATTCTAGAAAGACTATGGAAAACTATTCTGTGTTACGTTTATAAAACACAAGATAACACAAGAAACCTTCATACTAACATCGTGGTATCAATGTTTTGGGAGTTGTGAAAAAATGTAAATTAAATACATTTAATTGTAAAAGAGGTCAAAGTTATGGTGTAGATGAACAGTTAAGAAACTCATTTTACAATATTATTTGAAGTTCAATGGCTAAGGTTAGTTGATCGTGAAAGTGAAATTATGATTAAATATTGTGTATTAACTACATGGTAAAAAAGTTTGAACTAATAATCTCGTTACTCTTAACATAGACAAAATTATTTCTGTCAAACTAAAGAGTTCCATAGATATATTACGAAATCTTAAGTCCTCAATAGTCATGCACTTTGATGGCACACAGTACAAGGTATATATTATTCTTCTGATATATGTTTGTATAATTTATGAAAGTCAAATGTTAAATCAGAGCACACATTGGAATGAATAGTGAATCTTTGATCCAGGTACATGTACAAAAAATTCCAAAAGCTGCGTGTCCGTGTATTTTCTTTTTCACTGTTATGGAGCGCACTAATATTGGATTTAAAATTTCAGATTATTTTGAAATGCTTGCATTGTCTTAATCGTTGTCTGATTCCTAAAATATTTTTTGAAGATCCCAGGTTAGCTTAACCATAAATAGGCAAATTGTCACACGGGACCTTTGTCAGAAGGAACAATAGACCAAGTATCTAACATTAGTTTGGCTGAGAGATACCTTGAATATTTCAGAAAAATACTCAACACGTTGCTGCACACAAACATATCACTCCTTTCACATTATGTCCAAGTGTTAACATCACATGTCCTTGATGCATTATGAACCATTCAATGTACCACTTCCATCCAGGTCTCTCTAACCACAATTCGGTAATTGCGAAAGATGCAGAAAAGATGTCGAGCGTTTCTACTCAGGCATATGTTTGATAACAACCATAAATACCACAGAGATGAAATATGTTTGCTGCTCAACAATACTGAACGTGTAAAAATGTTTCTTTAAAGCAGATTTCAATAACAAGATCATTGCTTCGGGAGTAGTTTTGTAACACGTCAGTTACTCAATGACTGCCGTACCTTATCCAGTGGGTTCACGTTGGTATTTCTTCCAAGCTTCGACTTCAGATAATCTACGTAACGAAATTGCTTCACATGATGAAGTATGAATTCCCTCTGTCGAATAGATAATACATGTAGACGTTAAAAAAACATATTCGTTGGATAACATCAAGTTAGCATTAAACAACGTACGCATTTTATGGGTGATCAACAAAATGTTACTTGATTTTTTAACTTTTTCATTTTGTACCGGGATGTTTGCCAAATACATGTTTGCAAAAACTTAAGCGGTGATGGGATATTTTTTCTGTAATACAGTTTCTAATATGCACATCAGTGTCAAAGTGTGAATTGATTGAAGTTCCTTTGAAAACGGATTATTTTGATAAGATGACACTTTTATGTTACAATGGGTGTTTAACATTCCCTTACGTCCGCATAAATAAACGTGTTCGTCTTGATTTTGGTTCATCAACATGTTAGGGTTTGGCTCTTTGCACAAAAAGTAAGGAGGTAAGGAACTTTGTTTTCAGCAACATAACATCGCATAAATACATTATTATGACGTCTGCAAAAATGTGAGTCTTTTTTATTTTGTGCCACTGCAATGCTGCAGGGCGAATGTTTTTGAGTTGCGGAATGTGATTAGTTGGTGGCAGCAATCTGGGATTAGAAGTTTCCTTTATAAATAAGTTCAAATTTAATGTTTAAATTAATTCACCGCTATGTCTACACTTTGGTTAGCGGATTAATTAGTATGACATGATTTTGAAATCAGATGTCGTGCACAATTAACAAACGCAAAACTAAAAAGGCGACATAAAATCAACATATTTCTAACCAAATAATACATTAATTGAATTAAAAATTGTATTCAAATGTGTTATCATTGGTCAATGTTTTATAACAATGGATTCTAAATATGGACTCTTGACAAATTGTGTCAAACAACCTTCATGGAAACAGTTGAGTCTGCTCTACTCAAGAGACTTTGGGCACATTTATTTCACTCGTTAGACATCAATGTCACAATGTTAACACCAGTAGTATGAGAAGCAAGTGTGTTAGAAAAACATGAGGACTTCCAATCTCAGTTCTTTTCAGATCATGTAGGATCTTATAGACTAGTCTGTGTATTTATCCAAACGCCCCCTGCAAATTAAAGATTTCAACCCAATAATAGTATTTAAATTTAGAAAGTCTATTGAATTTGACGTTTCACTTCAAATCTGCCATAGAGTGGACCTCGAGATTTTGTCTTTCAGTGAAATGTAGCAAGATTTACAGCAACACGTGACCCACTTCCGTGTGATATTATTGGTCAAAATGAAATCTCAAAAAGCTTGTTTGATATAGACCTACTGTAGGCATTCTACATGTATGTCTTAATCGTTCTCTGATTCCTAAAATACTTTTTGAAGATCCCAGGTTAGCTTAACCATAAATAGGCAAATTGTCACATGGGATCTTTGTCAGAAGGAACAATAGACCAAGTATCTAACATTAGTTTGGCTGAGAGATACCTTGAATATTTCAGAAAAATACTCAAAACGTTGCTGCACACAAACATATCACTCCTTTCACATTATGTCCAAGTGTTAACATCACGTGTCCTTGATGCATTATGAACCATTCAATGTACCACTTCCATCCAGGTCTCTCTAACCACAATTCGGTAATTGCGAAAGATGCAGAAAAGATGTCGAGCGTTTCTACTCAGGCATATGTTTGATAGCAACAATAAATACCACAGAGATGAAATATGTTTGCCGCTCAACAATACTGAAAGTGTAAAAATGTTTCTTTAAAGCAGATTTTAATAACAAGATCATTGCTTCAGGAGTAGTTTTGTAACACGTGAGTCACTCAATGACTGCGTACCTCATACAGTGCGTTCTCGTAGGTAATTCCTCTAATCTTCGACTTCTGATAATCTACGTCACTAAATTTCGCTGCATGATGAAATGGGGATTCCCTCTGTCGAATAGATAATACATGTAGGCGTTAAAAAAACATATTCGTTGGATAACATCAAGTTAGCATTAAACAACGTACGCATTTTATGGGTGATCAACAAAATGTTACTTGATTTTTTAACTTTTTCATTTTGTACCGGGATGTTTGCCAAATACATGTTTGCAAAAACTTAAGGGGTGATGGGATATTTTTTTCTGTAATACAGTGTCTAATATGCACATCAGTGTCAAAGTGTGAATTGATTGAAGTTCCTTTGAAAACGGATTATTTTGATAAGACGACACTTTTATGTTACAATGGGTGTTTAACATTCCTTTACGTCCGCATAAATAAACGTGTTCGTCTTGATTTTGGTTCATCAACATGTTAGGGTTTGGCTCTTTCCACAAAAAGTGAGGAGACAACGAACTTTGTTTTCAGCAACATAACATCGCATAAATACATTATTATGATGTCTTCAAAAATGTGAGTCTTTTTCATTTTGTGCCACTGCAATGCTGCAGGGCGAATGTTTTTGAGTTGCGGAATGTGATTAGTTGGTGGCAGCAATCTGGGATTAGAAGCTTCCTTTATAAATAAGTTCAAAATTAATGTTTAAATTAATTCACCGCTATGTCTATACTTTGGTTAGCGGATTAATTAGTATGGCATGATTTTGAAATCAGATGTCATGCACAATTAACAAACGCAAAACTAAAAAGGCGACATAAAATCAACATATTTCTAACCAAATAATACATTAATTGAAATAAAAATTGTATTCAAATGTGTTATCATTGGTCAATGTCTTATAACAATGGATGCTAAATACGGACTCTTGACAAATTGTGTCAAACAACCTTCATGGAAACAGTTGAGTCTGCACTAAAGAGACTTTGGGCAAATTTATTTTACTCGTTTCACACCAATGCCACAATTTTACACCAGTAGTATGAGAAACAAGTGTTAGAAAAACATGAGGACCTCCAATCTCGGTTCTTGTTCAGATCATGTAGGGTCTTATAGACTAGTCTGTGTATTTATCCAAACGCCCACTGCAAATTAAAGATTTCAACCCAATAATAGTATTTAAATGTAGAAAGTCTATTGAATTTGACGTTTCACTTTATTCAAATCTGCCATAGAGTGGACCTCAAGATTTTGTCTTTCAGTGAAATGTAGCAAGATTTACAGCAACACGTGACCCACTTCCGTGTGATATTATTGGTCAAAATGAAATCTCAAAAAGCTTGTTTGATATAGACCTACTGTAGGCATTCTACATGTATGTAAAGTATGTCTGAACGATGAAGACGGCATCATTTTGTCTCGCGGTCACGGGTTAAAATTTCTCCCAGCCAACAACAGGTTCCTACTGGCGGCCCTTTGTCCAAAAAACATCAAATAGTATATTCGGTTCTATTTGTTTTTGTCCAAAAAATGATGATGTGATTTAAAAGCAGCGCATATCTAAACAGATATTGTATTAATCGAAGTTTCGGTTTATAATCACTAAACCATTCTCAAGACAAATGTTCACAATATTCCAGTTAGGTAACACAGCACTAAAAGAGTCTGCAGAGGTACATTTCAAAATGCATTGTGAGGGGAGAGACCTGAATTCAAAACAGTTGGGCTTAAGTGAACCAATGAGGTAGATATTTACCTCATTGATTGATCTAATGTTTCTATTCATATAGCATTCACTGTGATTCAGCTGCATATGTAAATGAATAAGATTCTTTAAAGAGGAGCCTGAAGGTGGCATTATCCTTGTCAAAACTTTGAACACCAGAGTTATCAATTGTGTGACCAGTGGTCAATGAATGACAAGAACAGCACTGCATGTGTCTTTAAAATGTTCTGTAACTGTAATGTTGAGAATCCTGTTGGTTATTCCAATGTAAAACTGTTCACTACAGGTCTGTTAATACACAACATCACTTCCTTGAGACATACTCTATGGTGTTTTGAGCCCAGACATTGGCAAAGTCTGTTAACGGCTTTAAAAATTGTTAACAGTTGCAAACATGGAGCAACAGCTTCAATTATTCTTTAAACTGTAAGTCGACCTTCGTAGTGTATTGTGAACATTTGTCTTTACATTGGTTTGGAGATAATAAACCGAATCGTCGAATAATATAATGTCATTTTTACGTATGCGCTGATTTTAAAGTTCGCACTCATATTTAATTCCATTTAATGCCAGTGGTACGACTATTCAATCTTGTCTTAGCATTCAATGCATCTACATCAATTCAATCCACAGTAGTGTGTTCCATATCGTGAACCCAAAGCTGCTTTGTTTATTCCATCCTGTTTTGTGAAATCCATGATGTTCCGTCGTTTATGTTCCATCTATCCAGTAGTGTTGTGAATTCAATCCAGTTTCGCAGGGCTCAACACTAACGGTTGCCCGATTGCCCGTGTACATGTAGATTTTGCGTCGGGCAAGTGGAATTTGAAAAGTACTTGCCCGATGAGCAAGTTAAAAAGCTAGCCGCATAGGCAAGTAGATCCTAAGATTGTCTGCTTGACATTTGCTCCAAAGTAACGAACCCCGACACAAGCCTAAAAACCGTCGAAAAAGCCCGTGGCCGTCAAAGATCGAAATTTTCGTCTTCGAATGAGCACCGAAAAGAAAATAGAACGAGTGATGCAGCGTGCACAGATGACGCTCGCGGTTAAATCCTTTCGATTCTCTAAGCTGTCACGTGATACTACTACTGATCGTGTGCACTCTGGCAAAACAACGGCAAAACGTCTAAACATGGCAGTTGTCCAGGCCTGGACGGCATTTGTTTAGTTGCTAAAAACGAGTTCAGGAAGAATCAAAGCAATAATATCAAAACGAAAAGAGTGCGGGGATGGATTCCGTCGTGGAAAATTAGGTTTTCTGGCCTGCGAGACAGTGAACAAGGGATGACGTTTGATTTTTGCCGGCGTTTACCCATGACAGCTGGAAGCACCGCGTTCGTCAGCGGATGTAAGTCATACAGATAAGCGCAAAAGCTAAAAAGTGAATGATTGACGACATATTTTATACACTACACAGCAGTTTAAAAGGCCTGGTATTTATTCAGGGGAAATTCCAAAGGACATTCTTATGAATTCCCGGCTCCCGGTGCCGACTCCCGAAAGAAGAGGAATACGGTCTTAGGGATTGCCGCTCTGAAGTCTCGAAGGGTGACTTTTTCGCGGTCTATTTTTCAAAAATG
Source organism: Phoronis australis (assembly GCA_002633005.1). Classification (NCBI taxonomy): domain Eukaryota; kingdom Metazoa; phylum Phoronida; family Phoronidae; genus Phoronis; species Phoronis australis. The sequence continues at coordinate 143,100 of NMRA01000759.1, read as the reverse complement.
TAATTATTTATTGAAAATAAAAGTATATGTGGCGTTATTATATGTTAAAATTTGATTTTAATTTAATACAAGGTACCGATGACCAAAACTGCAAGATTTTTACGGATAGCAAAAACTGAAATTCAGGCGTGTGTTCAGTAGACGCTAGGACCTACGCTAGGACCTAGCTAAACCCTAGTCAAAGTCACGTGTTCTCATTTAAAATACACGGCAATTTCTTACGAAATCTCGCGAAGTCTTGCTTTTTAGCGAGGTCCTAGCGCTACTGAACGGGACTAGGCTGGTTAGCAACAACTCAAGTTTAATGCTAGCCTTGGTACAAAGCTGTGAATATACAGCTTTGCACCGATGCGGGTAAAAAAGTGGTAAGATAAAATCAGACACAAAATTAGCGTCATTAAAAACTACAGTCTTCCTTGAGTAATTTAAATTATTTAACGGTGTTGGCACAAATGGCGTACTACCGTTATTCTGCTGCTAAAGTTGTGGAGCGAACTTTTAGTGACCGCTTTCGGCGCTATGAAATTTTGCGTAGCCAGTTTCTTAGTTTCGCCGATTCTTCAATCAACTGTTGTTCTTTCACGAGGTTGCGTACACGTCACAACAAATTATCAGAACTGGTTTCACATCATTAAAAGTTTTTAGAATTTTGGTACCGAAAAATCAAATTTCAGAAGAAATTTTGTTGCTTCCAAGCTATCATTGTCTCCTGAGAGATGTCGCAAAAATTTAGGAAATGGCGCGTGCGCGTGACACGAGCGTACTGTTTTCAAAACGACGAAATATTTTTTATTGTTAGAAAAGGCAGAGAGTTATGCAAGAAAATGAAGTTTATTGCATTGCTTTTCACTTAAACGGCTATAACGGGCAAGGTGAGTGTCGGTTGACTCCCAGATTTTGCGTGCACACCGTCCGGTCTTTAGCTTTACTGGTTGATGCAAGTTTCATGGCGCGGTGACGAGCAGAACTACCTTGGCTGTGTGCAATTTCGCTGTCTACGGAAGAAATACACGCAGTGGGACCTAGCTGTATTTTGACGACAGTCTTCATACAGCGAGCTGACTGGCTAGTTTAATGCATGAGGGCGTATAAACTAATGAATACACAGAAGTGTCTAGAGTTCATGTCCTAGCTCATTTCGGCGCCTGTGAACGTGTGACAATGGTTCAGATACCACAGTTACTCTTCTAATTCGTCTCTCTAGTGTTTTGACACACCTTAATATAAAGTAAATGTTCTGTAAGAAGAATCGTTAAAAAATAGCAACTCATGTATATAGCGTGCACAACACAAGAGGAGGCTCAGCACAGGCAGCCCTACGGTAACACATTTCCTAGGTGTGCACATGCACGGTGCTATTTGGGATTGTACTAATGGGGCAAGTGAATTCGTTGTTCGGGCAAGTAAAAATTTCAACTACTTAAGTGGCTTAAAAAGTTAATGCTGAGCCCTGTTTCGTCGATTGTTTTTCCCCAATCCTTTTTAAATGTCCTCTTGAGGCGGTCAGAAAGGCTCTGGACGTAGGGAATCACGACCCGAGTAGTAGTTGTCTGAGTGTTTACTTTTCTCCTCTCTGATCTTTCCGCTTTGGTGAACGAACAACGTGGATAACCGCACTTTGCAAAAGCATCTTAAGTGTAATTCAATTCCTCAGAAATGTTTTGTATAAATGTCTGCCCATAGACTTGCTCAATAAACTGGGAAGCACATAACTTTTCCAACTGACACGACACACAAATTTCTTGTGTGGAAATTTTTACGAGTTGGTTTGTGATATCCAACTTAGGATTCTGCTGTAAATTCTAATAAACGTTGGTTCATGTCAAAATAAACCTGTCGAATCATCGATATTTAAACAACAGCATTCAAAAGCAGTTATCATCGGATTCGTGCCCCCAATGCTACCGGCCTCAGCAAAAGCTCAACACTTGATTATTACACAGACCAACACCAGACATTTTTTACTGGTTTGCTGACGCATTATTTTGTACTGGTTTACCAAATTGGGCCTCTCGTAGAGCAAGTTTGATAAAGCGAGAATTTGTTCGACGCCCTCCTAAGGCGCCAATTTCAATTGATGCGCAAGGTGACTGGTGTTTTTTATCATCGTCTAACCGCAATCAGATTCAACCGTAGACTATCCAACCGACTGCCGAGTGTGGCTTAGAAACGAATACTGACTCCTGGGAGTGAACTTAAACAGACACGTCCACTTCTCGCTACGTTCACAGTAAATTGGATGTCTGGGCTTGTACATCACTGACGTACATTGTAACTCGCGCTACGGCAACAATCGGAAGGATACAGAAGTATCAAACTAGACCACTCTGGACAGATACACTGTAGAAATATCCACGTGTTATTTCACGCGCAAACGCGACCCAGTCTCTCAATGACTTGTCACACTTGCGGCATGGTGTGACCCGGGGCCGGGAGAAAAAAGGTGTGCGTCCAGTAAGGCTAGGACCTACATGTATTACACTAGGACCTAGATAAAATCTAGCCAAATTCACATATTCTCATATAAAATACACCGTCTGCAACGTCTCATGCAATCTGGCAGTCGATGTCTAGCTTTTAAGCGAGGTCCTAGCGTCAATGAATTGGAAGTGAATAGAGTTTACTAACGCTAGGACCTACGCTAAGACGAGGACCTCGCTAAAATCTAATCAAAATCACGTACTCTCATTTAAAATGTAAGGCAATAACTCACATAATCTCCTGAAGTCTTGCTTTTTAGCGGGGTCCAAGCGTTGATGAACTCAACCCTAAACTGTTTTGAGTTCTCAAACAGCTAGGCAGTATGAGCTCAACTGCAGGTTTAAAGTAACTTATTATTTCAATGATCACCCCATCTTCATTCCTGACATTAGCAATTATCAGCACATCACTTGTCGAGTGATATATTGTGTGACACCATAGAACTCTAAGGCAAGAGTTCTATGTTGGTATTTGATACTGCCAGGTTTTCTTTTCAAGAGTTTAAAGCCGCGGACTACTTCGGGAAGAACTAGATTGTTACTTATTTTTAAAACAAAATGCACCACATTTCAGACCTCGCCAGCTCGCTCAAGTATCGGTTGAACAAAACTGTTGGCGATTGGTGTGGTATATCAATGCGTGTTGTGGCCGATAAATGGCGCGCACGTGGTAATAAAACAACACACGAATACTTTAACAATAGAATACGTCTATTAATTTGCAGCGTTGTGATTTACAAATTAATGATTACAATAAGTTGTGAGACTGACGACTGAATAATTGAGACAAGATATCCCTACTAGAAAACTATTAATCAACAGTGCCACTGGTTCCCGTAGCTACCGCACACGTTAACACAATACAAGTCACAACAGAACTAACCCTCCAGAACAATCACTAGCCGGTTCAAATTGACTAACAGGCTGAGACCAACGCCCGTGATAAATGTCTATACCTCAAATGTTCTTTTCCCCTTGACTCTTGGTCACTGAAGTCGTTCGTCCGGCTCCGGCTTCGTCTTAGAAGTTTGAAGGTTGTCTTCCTGCTCTGGAGTCGTGCCCCGTAGTTTGAAGTTTTGATCTAAGGTGGATCCAGTCTGCCCTGGTCTCGAGAGCCAGTGCTTTT